>SMSR01009312.1:0-15720 GCA_019453355.1 Ceratina japonica | reverse complement strand
TGGTAGTTAGGTTTCCGCGAGGGGGAACGAGTTGTGTTCGATGCGCATTTCGACTCTACTGGCTGTACACTTGCTCTTACGCACTCTTCATCCCCTGACACGACTCTTCACGTCCCAAGGGTACGACGAGTAGCGGATTTTATGCATTTACAGAAAGGTATAAAAAGTCCATTCAATATCCAGGAGCCATGCAAAAGTGAGATGCATATTATTGATTCATTTTGGTATCCAGAGAAAAATATAAAAAACAAAAATGAAATGCATATGATTATTCCTTTTTTTCATGTTTCGTTATACTCTATGTAAAGAAGATCTTATTACGATTTAACCATTTACGTTTGTACAAAGTTTAATAGTGATAGTAAGGTAATTAGGATGGAGAAACTAGTGAATGAAGTAGGATAATTGTAATCCAAGTCCATTTTTGGACTATAAAACTGAAATACAAATATTTTTAACTTATTTTTTCATGTCCAATCACTCCCTTTTTACTATCAATAGTGGGACACCCTGCATGTATGGTTATTCATTTACCAAATTGATATGATCAATTTGCATAGAACTGCAGAGTCTAATAATGGAAATATGAAGAATGTAAAAAGCATAAAAATAGCTTCCTCTCTATTACGGATTCAGGGTGGACCTACTAACAAGGAAACACGGCTGACCCTCGTTTCGAATGTCATCGGAGTCGATTTAATCGTGATTTAACGCCCGAAGGCGAGGGCGTCCCCTATGGTAAATGGTGCATCACCGAATATCTATTCTTTCGTTCGAAAGACTAGCCGAGTACTTATTCGATTCACTAGGCCAAATAATAGTGTGCGTGTGGTAATATAGTCTATTAATTCTAGCAGAAGCGCAAGCGTACTATTTAATGAGAACCGCCCAGCTATAAGAACATCCATTTCTTATTTCCAATCTATAAAAAAGTCACTCAAGTCTCATTGTTTTCAACAAGTTCAGAGTACCTCCTTCAAATAAATGAATACATTCTTATGTTAAATCTATAAAAAACTCATTCAAGTTTCATTGCTTTCAATAAGACTAGAGTACCATCCTTATAGAAATTAATACAATTATCCAGTCTTCCATACATTTCTTAATTTAAATCTATAAAGAAGTCATTCAAGTCTTGTTTTCAACAGGTGCAGAGTACCTTCTTTAAAAGAATGAAATATCCACTCTTATTTTCAATATAGTTTTCCATACATTTCTTATTTTAAATTTATAAGAACTGGTTGCTTTCAATAGGACCGAAGTACCTTCTTTATAGAAATGAATATAGAAATTACACAGAAATTAGAATTTCTGTTTGTGTTACTATCAAACAGAAATGGACTTACTTTACATTTTTCTCCTGTATTTTTATCTCTCCACATCCTCATCACTTCACCTTCTCAGTCTTATTGACTATAAATCATTTAACTAACTATAAATCTGAATTTTGAATTAAACTGTAACACATAAATTACTGCTACTAAGATTCCATTGAATTTCATCGAGGAATGAGCAGAGCTCGAAAATAACGTTGGGCATACCTTGCTTCCGTATTCTCTTACGTAAAACCATAAAGGAATGATCGGTCGGGAACAAGACGCAACAGCTGCGAAGTACCTACGACATGACACCGGCCTAGCTCGTTTGTCTCCCCTAAATAGTCGAAACTGCGAAGCCGAGGGACTCTCGAGGAAATTTGTTTCGCAATCAGAGACGCCGCGACATCCATTAGGTGGTCCCACGACGCTTGTTTAACGCAGGCATCCACGATTTTTTTTACTCGCCACTGCGTTTCACCGATACGCGTTTCCATTCCTCGCCAAGACTCGAGAAATTTAATATCGACACGTCTACGATTTCGTTCAATGCGACTAAGGAACTGGTCCACGAAACGATAGAAAGAAAAGTGAAAAGCTGTTGATCGATGCGAGTATAACATATAATCATCGTTCATTATCGAATCAGGTAAATGAAAAGAGGAAATGAATCGCGTTATACATTTTGAAGAAACTCTTGTATCTCGAGACAGAGTATTGTATCGCAGAGATTTTAATTACTCAAGATAATGGTCGAGGGGCGGGACGACGGCCTAGTTCACGGATCGGTCCGGCATTAGCACGAGTTTTGGCAGATTTCCATTTGAATTACAGCGAATCCAGGCTCCACAAATGTTACGGACTAAAATCATTCCACCAAAGAAACAATTTCGGTCACCATACCGATTTCAAAGTTAAACCTCAAACGAAAAAAAATACGTGAGATCATTTGCTAATGCCGCGACTAATCTCTCTACTTATATAAAAATAAATTATAATTTGTTCGAAAAAATATATGGTCCATTTATAGTCATCAAAAACATTATTTCTTAAACAATGTTTATTATGCTAATTGAATTGGTAAATTATATATCCTTAAAAACAAAAAACCATTACATTGCCATATTATCTAGTTTCTTAAAAAGCAAATGTTTAAGTATCTGGATCGTGTCAAATAAATGGACTTAGGCCACTTTCAAAATAAACGGCTCATTTACTTGTTTCTCCTTCTTGGTTCAAATATTGCTGAAAGAGATACTAAATTTTTAGAAAGGTACTTGTAACGGAGAGTGCATCGAAACGATGTAAAGATATCCAAGACGTCAAACGGTGGTTAACCGGTGTGTTCATCAATTTCACGTTAAACGTTGCGTAGAATAATGCGTGCGTACGCGGAGCAGGAGGGGGAGGAAGGTGGTGGCCACAGCGCACGAGATACACACTTTTCCGCGCTGCTAATCCCATTCATCGCGTTAATAGCGTCGCGAGATTTGCTCCAGTCACTTTCCTCCTCGGAAAAGGAGTTTTTTCCCGAAAGCCCGCTCGCCTACAGTTCCTATTCTCAATGCACGAGTACATTAACTATGGAAATTGAAACGGTGAACATGTACACTGCCGGTTGAAAGTACGCAACTGGAAGCAATTTTCCAAGCAAGAAATTGTTGAGAAGATTTAACAAATCACTGACCTTTCGAAGTGCGGCTCATTTAAAATTCTCTCGAAGAGAATAATACTTGAGGTGAATTAAGCTTTGAGTTATGAACTGATTTAACTTCTAATGCGATGAATTTGATTAGATATGAAGATATTTAATAATAAAAATCAAATCTAAATCAATAAATCGCGGATTTTATAGATTTGCACATTTCGTGGATTTACCTTATAACGCGATAAACTTGAATAAACATACAAAATAAAAATCAAATCTAAATCAAAAACAGGAAATAAAAGATACTCTATTTCAAGGAGAAATGAGGAAGACACGTGAAACAGATTTACTCCTATTTGAAGCACGCTACTTTGGGAAATAATGTAAGAGATACTCCGAATATGTAAGGGGGCAAATTTCGCGTTAAAAGCGCAAGGAAGGGACACGAAGGAGAAATGTACTTAGGCGGAAGAAAGGTTTTTTAAGACCGGAAAAAGGGGAGCCGTGACCTCGGGCTTTCATCCGAAAGACGCAGAGCTTCGCCCTGAGGAGGTTTGAGGCGCCTACTCGCAATACACTAAAAAGGAAACTCTTTTGAAAGGTTGTCCCGAGGTTCCGCAGGTCCGAAAATAACCGCGAACGCGAGCGAACTTTGAATGGGGTTTTATCGCGAAACGAGAGTAGCGTAGGATAAACGTGACATAACTTTGGTTAAAAATAGATGCAACGTGTGGGGCAACCGTACGAGTTACCGTTTACGTAACGAATGCACCAAGGAGCAAGGTACGCGCGTACCTGGCGTACACATCTCTTCATAAATCTTACTAACTCGTACGAGCCTCCAAAAAGCATCCAAATTTTAAGTTATTAGATAACATAGGAGTCAATGTCCGATTAGAAATTTTGCGAAGATATTAAAAAAATTGTTATACCTTGAATTCGCATATTAAATGGCAAATTTTTTATTTTGTTTAATGAGGGAATTTTGTACTTTTGTAATAATTATTAATAATATAATTTTTTTTAAATATCTAAAGAATTGAAACAATATCAATTTCAAGGATATTATTCAACGCATTTGCGTCATACGGGGAAAATTCTGCGCATATATGTATGAGCTTATGATGCAAATGGGTTAAGATAGACAAAAAAAAGTCTGGAGGTCTTTGTAGGATTCGTGGACAATGTGAACAATTGCGAGTTTGATACAATCCTACAAAAAAAATCGGCCAAAATCATGTACTGGAAGTAACCTATATATTATTTCTGTGAAACTAGAATTTTTCCTAGAAGTTTATTCGCTCCAAATATTGGGTATAGCTTTTTACTACATTTTTTAAACTTTTGGCAAGGATCATACAGCTTTAAAGTTGTTTTGGCTATACAATTTTCGCAAAAAGTCATAGATGTTCTAAATTTGATATAATCTCTGATTTTGCTGTATGTATAGCTAATCGCATTAAAATTTCATTTCAAGGTTTATTATATCTCCCAAAAGTGAATACAGCGGTGAAAGTTTGGCACATTTACTCGGAATCAAAAATTTGTATATAAAAGAAAATAATAATTTGTATAAATCGATAATTAAAGTTTGCAAATGAAACGATATAAATAATTGTATAAATTGTCCATTGATATTTCTGTAATGTCTTATTTCGTTGTACGATTACAAATTGCAAAGTCCCAAGAGTTGGACCGGGAGTGTTCAGCGGTGGGAGGTTGGCGCGTTTACTCGGAATCAAAAGGTTAATGAGCGAGATTCGTTGGTCAGCGTTTCGAGCTAGCTATCTCGTGGGAATCTCGATTTAAAAGCCGATCCTTCGTCTTTTGACTAACGAACGGAATAAATTACAAATGACCTGACCCATTAACGCGAATCTACAAAGAAAAAGTAATACAAACTGTGTCATTGCTGAATAACGAATTCCATAAATTTCTGAAAGACACGAATATCGCTTGCAATCATTTTCTAGAGCAATAGAATTGGTACATTAAAGTCACAAATGAAAAAGTACGAGCGGGTAACAACTTTCCACATGAAAAGGCAAAAGAAATGGCAAAAGTATTTTCGATAAATTTTGAAGATCTGATTTCTAAGTCAGAAAACTGTGTTAGTAGCGAAAAGTGAGACGATTTATCGTTGCGCATGCAGTAGTGCGTTACTATCAGCAATGCGAGAAATCTCTCTGCCTTTCCAGAAATTTTACGCAGAATTCTCTACAACTTTTTGCCATAAAATGAAGAAAGTTCAAGAATCCTTCTTTTTTTGCTAGCACTTTAAGGGTCAATTATTGTCGGAGTACAAAGTACCGTGAAAAGCGTAACTGGGTCTTTGATCGTGACCGAAGGGTCGACACTGGAAGCAACGTTAGAAGCAACTGTGAAGAAGTTACGCCGTTTGAATCCTCGCCTCGTGAGAGATCACTCGTGGAGGCTTTCACCGTTCTCCGGAACCGGAAGCAGCTAACCCAATTCACCGCCACGCGAATACGCCTCGCATTATCGCCTTGCCGTGCGATTAACCTTAACTCTATGCTAACGCCAACCGACCCACTGAGATAACGGCAGCTCGGTGCCAAAAATTTCGCCAAACAAATAAATTTCATGTTATGGCTGGTCACTCGTAATCCCAGATAAAGAAAGAAAAGAAAAAAACAGTAGAGATCCGAATGTTCCGTGGGAAGAAGGCGGATGTTTACGTTGGAAACGCGAAACATTCGTGGAATTCGATGACCGAAAACTAACTCGGATATAGAATTGCTGTGCGTGTCAATTACTGGTAATCGAAGGTAGAGGTATTTTGCTAGGCGATCGAGGAACGCCGTGTACTCGTATTACCCCGCGTGTATCGCGTGACAATGGAGTACGCGTGTAGGCGAAGCGAAGCGCTTTCTGTTCGCCAATTCGTCGTCGTCGTACCTTTTCCTCGGCTGTGTAGGTCACTCGGATTCTCACGCTCCCTTTACGACATTTAACTGTACGCGCTGACAAGAGGACGCGGTAACAGTCGATTCCGTGTGCGGGATAGTAAATCGTGACTCGCGATTCATCTTTCCCGACCACAATAGATAAATTGCCTTCCCGAAGCTCGGTTGATCCACGCAAAGAACCTATCAATAACTACGAGAATGACGCTTATAGTTATTAACATAATAACAGCTTAATTCATTTTTCACAGAGCAACACTTTCCCGCATAGATAAATACGTATAGAAAATATGTGAAGATTGCATTCCAGAAGCTTGAATGACTGACGCATAGATAAATCAATAACCCCAAGAATGATTCACAATTATTGTTATAATAACAGCTTATTTAATTCTTCATAGATATCTCTTAATTATTTCTTTCTAATCGTCTTAACATTCCTCATATATATAGCGAATGTGTGCAGATAGATAGAACTTCAGAAGCTCAACTGACTCACACAGGCATATCAATGATTACAAGATAGACTCTTATAATAATATCCTTTGCAATTAGTAATACAATCGGATTTTTCAAAGTAGGTAGTTATACAGAACAAAGCTCGAATGATTCACATTCAGACACTTTATCAGTGACTACAAAAAATCTCTTACGATTATCAATAAAATATATTATAAAATATTACTAATAAGTATTGATATTAGAAGAATTTTTCAAATAGACAGTTATTAAAGTAATACATAGTTGAAGAATACGTGCAGATAGTATTCTAGATGTACATATCAATATCTATAAGATAGGTTCATATTATAGTGGCCTTCTTAAATATTGATATAACAAGATCTTTCTCAATGGATAAATATGTATCGAGAACGTTTACAAACAGATAATATTCCAGAAACTCCAATGATAATCCACGCACAGACATAATATCAATAACTATAGAAAAGCTCTTATATTTAATAATTAAATAATGTTTTTAACCATTGATATAAGACAGGTTGAATTCTTGATGTAGTATTTTTGGATATCTTAGGATGGAAGAGACTTTGACGAGTTTCTTAGATACGAAGCGTTTAAAAGAAATAGGTCACATGATTCGATACCTTCTAGCCCGAAAGCAATGAGGGAAGATGAAAAGTCTAACGTTCGGAAATCGATTCGCGCATGCAAAGAATTTGAAACGGTACCATGCGACCCTGCTCTCCGATCTAATCTCGTGACCGAAATTAGGAAACGATTGGCATAGAAATCTTCCTAGGAAATTGTAAAAGCAATTCGTACTGATTGACTCACCGTTTTACATAACAATCTATTCTCATGTTATCGCGTATTCGATATCATTTTATCGTCTGATATGCGCTCGATAAAACCTGTCATCTTTTTTCGTTTTATCTCAATAAGGTATGTTTAATTCGTGATCGATTCTCTCTCCAGCGACTATTTTCGTGCTTCAGCATACAATAACGACATATCTTACATGAATAAGTAAACTGTGAACGTGTGAATTTTTATGTGAAATAAAACATTCATTATATTAGTTAAAAAAATACAGTTTGGATAAACATTTCCTTTATCATTTATACATTGCTTTATCTATTCATTCTGTAATATTTTATTTACTTTTATACATGACAAACATTCGTTATATTTCTATAAAATTTTTTTATAACTACATAATATACGTACTCCATAAATACGCAAATAAAATGTTAAATACATCTACGTTTCGTATTGATTGTGAATGTAGAACGTCTTCTACTTCTATACTTGATTTGTCACCATAGCACATCTACAATTAGAGTGTAAGATTGTTTGAGTTTCTTGACTGGTACTCTTAATGGACGATCGACTGGAGAGAAGTGGCTCAATCTCGCGTACAATTAGCACAATTGTCGCGTACTCGAGGCTCAACTCGTTTCATGAATCGCGTAATTCGCGACGCGACGCTCGTTCCACACAATCGTGTTTTGTTCGACTCACCGCAGTCTCCGGCTATACAAGCTAATTGGCAGACACGCTTGATTTGCTCTCAGGCTTCGTTTACACTAAGTAAACTATACTTATTTTTTAAAAGGAAGACGGCTATATTCAATCTGCAGCGTTTCATTTCCACTTGTGAAAAGAGGATAGATTTAGCTCTTTGATCCTCTCTGGGGCTATCGGCATGACAAATAAGGTCCGGTATCCGAGAATAATTTACATTCTCTTTTCGTTGGGCCGCGATTCACGGAAACCTTTCTCTTTCATTCAGTCCACCAATTACGGGACACAATGCGAAATAAATTACGTCGCTGAATTCATTTGTTCCTTGTTAATCAGCGGCATAATTAATTAGGTAATCAGTCATTTATTCGTGCAGCCGTTGCTACCGAAAACCCAATTCTACAATTACTCTCATTTATATTCTGACACATTTCAGAATTAAATAATTTTTTTAATATTGGTTCAAACAACTTCATTTTCTTCTTGGAATTTTAGGTGATCTGTATTACTATTGTATATAATATTGACAAAAATTAGAAAATAGAGGAAGCTTGATAGAAACGATAACTTTTAATTACATATCTTAAATTTTTGGCTATTATAAAAGGTCTCCAAAGAAACATCCCGTCTGTAGATCGAACTAAATTATATACACGTACAAAATTTCATAAAAATAAATGAAAAAACTTTTTATTAAACATTATATAGTAAGTTCTTTAACATCCCAGAGAAAATTGAAACGTTTGGTTCAATATAAAAACTGTTATTCAGTTTTGAAACGTAGCCGAATGTTAATGGAGTTATTGTATACTATAGAGTGACATCGGTAAAAAAGATAAGAACTGGTTTTCGAAGTTTCACACTTAATAAGCGTAAAAAGTGATCGATAGAAAATGGTTTCACGGTCCGGCGAGCAACAGCTTGGACCGTCTCCGGCGAGGGGCTTTGAAAAATCTGATGACTAAAGCCTTCGGGACACTTTATTTTCGGTTTTACCGTTTTTACGCTCGAGGGGCACAACGAAATTCGCACGAGCAAAAGAGATCACCGGAATTCCTCGCACTCGGGCTAATCCGTTTATCTCTACCTCGCGTTTTGTCACGCGCCACGGATAAATATGATTGCGCATTCACCATATTCTTCTTTTTCACCGAGTTTCATAAACTCACTCAATTATACATGCGAAATATTATTCAATTGTTTTTAAGGATGTACTTAAACGCTGCTTGCATGTTGAATTTATTATTATAGACTCTATACTTAGATTTAAATACTGATGTATATAGATATAACTGAGATAATATACTTATATGCATGATCATGTGTTATAGGTTACACATACAGGTACGTACACTTTTGGGATTGACTGTACACCTTTCAGTCGTGAACGAAGAAAGTTGCAAAATTTAAATAGGGGACATTTTTCCTCGTTTTAAATTAACAAAGAAGGTAGTACAGATTTAGATTGGGATGATAGTGACCGTCACATCTGACTGTCACTGCCAAGGTCCCTTAGAGATCGCAAGTCGAGTGGCTAACTACTCGGTTAGTTGGCGCCTTTGATCTCTTGCTCTAGTTTGTACAACACGCTGCCCCGTAGCCTCCTAAATCGGTTGCAAACACCGCTACCAAATCTACTGATCTGTCCTTTTGACACGTCCTATCAAGATTCCGCAATACTTGTGTACTCACACCTGACTCATCAGTAAATTGCAAATGTTTATGTCACACAAAAGATTTAAGTAACACCGAAGAGTATTTTAAGAAGTCGACCACTCTGTATATTGAACCATAAATGAAACCATGAACCATGAATTGAATACATGAACATACTATCAAAATTATAATACATAAATCGTCTTTCATTATATATTAAATAAAATGCAGGCGAAACAGGAAATAATTCCTTTACGTAATTCACTGGAATTGCAAACGGGACACCCTGTATACATTTTCCATCCGAGGGAGCTTCCCTTATCGTCCCCGGCTTCCCCTAACTTCTATCACGTTTCCGTATCGTCGTCATCGAGGACGATCGATGACATTATCTCCGAGTAAACGCGAACGGTTTTGCTCGATCGGTTCGTTGACCCTCGCCAGAGAGGAGAGGAGCAGGGACGCGGACGCGGAACAAAGAATTCCTGGAGAGAGCGATGACTCGCGGACTTCGGAAAAACGAGACGAGAAATGCATGCCTGCGGTGCTCGCACAGTTTGTCACTGCCAAGGTCCTCCACTCTACCAGGATGCGACAACGGCGATGACTCCACATCTCCGTGAAACCCGTTCGACTATGACCGCACATGTCCACTCAGCAGACACATTTTACGGACCCATAAAAAGGAGCAACGAGTCCTTAAAATAAATCTTCACATTACAGGATTAGACTAAACGTTTGTCGAATACAGAGTTAGGGCAGTCACGTGACTTCTGTGACAGGCTTTGGTAAAATTTGGACATTTTTTTTACTGTTTTATCGATAACCAGGCAAAAATAGTACAAAATATGTATATATATTTTTAAATATAGTATAAATATTTTATTCTAAATAAAAATCCGCAGTCTAAACATTAAACTGAAATTTCGTACAATCGATTTCTCTGTTCCATTAAATTCTAGAGTGAAAGTTTCATGCATTTGCATACGCGCGTATGATCGTACGAGACCGATGAGAGATCCGCAAGAAATATGAGGGAAGATCTCGAATGGACGCGTTTCAATCATTCTAACCAGCCACTCGAGATTGCAATGCCTGGCCTATCTAGAAGACGCGACCTTCCAATCAAGTTTATTGCTCCTTATCGAGGTGTCTTATGGATCTGATTTTACGTAATAGAAACCAATTGCTCTGCTGCTAATTCATACCAGTTTGCTCATCTAATTATAGCCTGAGCAATTTATTTGAAATTCATGTAAAACAAAAAAAATTCCTTTCCGGTCGTCCTAATAAATTTGCTCAAGAGGTTCGTACCATGTTAAATGCAAATTGGAAAAAGGTACTCAGCAGAAATTCGAGAGAAAGTCCGTTTAGCTGATCCGGCGTAAAATCGAGTGATAATTGCGCGGCTACCGTCGATCATTGGATAATCCAAAGGGCACTAGCTAGACGGAAAATCGGGTTTATCGCCTCAGTAAACCGGGACGCCTATACTTAATACGTTTCAGAGATAGAGATTGCATTCCGCTGACGAGCAAGTCCGACGCGTGCGATTAATGGCCCGTAATTGACCGATCTTACCTGGGACGCGTTAACCACGAGAAATTCACCGAGATCGGTCAAATAACGATCGCGGCTGACATAAAACGCTCGCAGTTTCGAAGCTCCTGAACTTGCCAATTCAATTTTTTACGAAATCGAAGAAAATTTTCTGTGACAAATTTTTGTTTATGAAAAATTAATTTTATTCATAGCGGTAATAATAATAGAAAGAATTGAGTGAATGAAGTTCTTTGGGCTATAATTCACGAATGTGAAAATTCGATTTCAACGATTACTCGAATGCAATAAATTAACTGGAATAATTTATTCGATTAACCGGTAGTTTCTAACGCGAGATGCAGCGGCGTGATAAGCGGCGGCTCGTTTTCACGTGCCAGCTGCGCGGAGAAACAAATTCATTTCTTCGGCCCGTATCGGTTGCACGTATATGTATATTATTTTAGCATAGTTTTCAGTGAAAATATGCTTTTCAACGAAGTTACGGCCATTAGCATGCTTCCTTTTCCTTGCCGTACAATTAGTTAACGCTCTGATTAATAGGAAAATGATGGACGAGAGGGTTTTGCCTCCTTTCGATTCCTATCCAAAGATGTTGCCTCTTTCCATCGTACGCACGTCCTTTACATATTTCAAAAGGGAATCTTTCAACTATTGTGTTACGCTCGAATCGCTTAAATATGAGTTGCATTCTTAAGTCAATGACGTGTGTATTAATGAGTTTTTTTAATGTTTCCCTAATTTCCATTCCACAATTTAAATTGTAACACGTTTTAAGACTGGAATTTATAATCGTTTCCAATGACGTAAAGATAAAAGCGCATCCTTCCAGATTAGCCAACAGCTAATTTAATTTTTAATTGCTAACGCGTCGTTAATTAAAAAGTGTGCCACCCTGCCAAGTATATCTGTCGTATAATTAAGTTTACTGTAATAAATAAAAAGATCTGAGTAATCCACTATCTGACTTAGTAAAGAAAATAAATTAGAGACCCAGGAAGTTGGAACCTGGACGATGGGAAATCAAATAGTGGAAGGGAAAACGAGCCAACGCAAGTCTGTTGAAACCGAGCTTTTCAGAGCGGGAGCGGGAAGACGAAATTAACTGGGCTTGGAAGTCAAACTCGACTTCTTTTCATCGGCGCGGATCTCGTATCTCTCCGAGAAGTGTTTGCTGAGCAAAGATTACGATAAAGCCAAGCAAAGGAGCCGAGTCAGCCAGGTGATGTTGACGTTGCCTCGTTGCCCGGTTTACCGGACCCGTGTAACGACCTAAACGCGATAACGCGACGCCTGTACGATGATAAGTAAATTAGGAACAGGTACAGCGAGACGAAATTATCGGCACCTGCTCGAAAAAACTCGAATGCACGAAATAGAACGCATTGTAAAATTATTTAATAAAACCAATGTTGGAGGGACTTCATCTTTTGTAAAATTCGAAATATAAATATAAATAATAACAAAATTCTGCCTGATAAAGGATTTTCAATAAATGTGTTATTTTCAAACCAGTAAATTTTTCACAAAATAATTCAGAGCATAAAAAGGAGACAGTATGATTTACGATACTCAGGGATGCTCGAAACAGTTTGGAAAAATATTTGTCATATCGAGGAAAACTTCAAACAGGACTGACACTCTCCTGCGTCGGGAAATACGAGGGAAAAGCGAGCGTGGCGTTCCACTATATTATTGAAACGGTACGAATTATTTGGTGGATCCCGGCTGGCTGTAAAAGTGTTACGAGCCCGGGCTAGACAAATAAATTTTCCACGGGACGCGGCTGGTCCGAGCCGAGGAATACCGTATAAACCTACGAATTATCGACCGGTGTTTCCCGACCCTTCCGCCTTTCCGTTTCCCTCGCTCTCGGCCCTTCCAACCCTCCTCGCAACGGAATGATGTCGTCAGGGACTCAAAGAGCTCAGAGATCGATCACTCTTTTAATCGTCGCGGCTACACCCACGCTCGTAATTATACGAACACAAGCTTTTAATCAATAATTAATTGTTAATGTAACTTGCGTGATAAATTATGTTATGCAAAATGAGTTTTTTACTCCCATTAAGAAGCTCTGCGGAAATTAATAAACATTTATGGAAATATAAGGGTAAATTAATTCAGTGAACTCCATGAAATATGAAATTTGTATAAAACAGTAGATAATAAATGAAAATTTATGTAAAACAATAAATGATAGATCAAATATGCAATGCAAATTTTTTAACGATTTCATGATTAGCTATTAGAAAATTATGGATAGGGTTGAACGCTAAATTTTGTATGACCTTTACGTAATCCCCGACTGGTCATAAATATGATATCGTGGCCGTATAACAGGAGTTTAAAACGTCTTGTTAAAAGGCGCTGTCGCACGAGCTTTGCAAATATTGACCATATCCAACGTGACTCAGTTTTGCGAAACGACATAGAATAGCGAACTCGATGTAGAATAATACCTCATTGTCAGATAAAGAATGATTCACGACCGGAGGAAGAAACGCGTGTCTAATATCAATTAATAGATGAACTTATCTCTTATCCTTTTATTACATTTCTAAACACAGCTATTTTGCAATCGAAATCGCTTGCTCATGCGAGTCTAATATCGATGAACTTCAAACAGAAATTGCATTGAAGAACGTGAATTAAGGAAATATGGTAAAACACTGATGCGTGTTCACTATCAATTAATAGTTGAACTTACCACTCTTCCTTTCATGCTTGTAAATACAGAAATTTTGCAATGGAAGTTGCTTTTACATTTGCCTTCAGAAATGGAAGTATGATATCCATGAATATTTTAAAATATAAATTGCATTGAGAAACGTGAATGAAAAAAATATAGTAAAATCTCATCGACACGTGTTCACTATCAATTAATAGGTGAACTTATCGCACTCTTCCTTTCATACCTGTAAATACAGCAATTTTGTAATCGAAATTGTTATTACATTTGCCTTGAGAAATGCGAGAGCGATATCAATGAATATTTTAAAACTGCACCGAGAAATCCGAGTTCAGGAAATATGGTAAAGCAACTCTTGTTCCTATGGCAACGTGTCGCCAATGTTGAGAATGAGAAAACACTCACCGCAAGCTTGCCGAGTGAATATTGCGTCCTTCGGAACCTGCAACAGAAATAAACACCAATTCTCAGAGAAATATTCGACACGAGATTTGCATGGAAATGCGGTTTCGTTGGAAATCGATTTTTCGATTGCCTCAGAAACATGTTCAAATTGAAATACTCTTTAACTCTTAACGTCACCTCAAACATCGCCAGACACCTTTACTCAAGACGTCACGCTTTAATTATGCTACGATCTCTATTCGAGATTGCATCAGTAAAAGCTTCATGCATTTAAGGATATATGGGTTTTTTGAAAAATCATAGCGATTTAAAATTTGCATGTACTCTTATGGTAATCAACAATAACCCAAGAAAAACTTTACTATGATTTCGAAAATAACCGAGAAAAAACGGTAACGTACATGATCATGTATTATATGTTATATACAGAGGTACATACACTTTTGGAATTGACTGTATAGCCAATACATTCTTAAAAATCATACTTTGTCCTGGGATAAATCTGTCTTGTGCACCAATTGATGCTTATGTTTTATATATTTGAAAATCTGTTTATACGAGGCTACTGTATTCGCTTTCAACGCACGAAACCATGTCGGGATACTCGGATTTCCTGCTCACCTTGCTAGAAATACCTAGAGCAGCCGGTGGATTCTCGAAAATGGCAATTGCGGATCAAAAGCTAAATGTAAAAAAACGAACGACTCAAGGAAACTGAAATTGAATTAATAATTACGTATCCGCGTTTAATTAGCGGTATCGAATAAGTTCCGGTATCGATGCATAAACAAACTGTGCATCGAGCGAGGCTGCGACACCGATAAAACCTTGGTGTGCGCAGTTCTTGGACTAGCAGCGTCAGGGTCGCTTCAAGATTGTTCCGTTGTATAAGCGGACAAAGCTATTATTCGCGCGAAGATTAACCCGCACTCCGTTGTAAGCCCCGGTTTAAAAACTAAGCACGTTGGATCAACGATGAAGCGGGTCAGGGTACACGGGTCAAAAGCGTAATACCCGCTAGTTCCCCGGGACTCAGAATTTAAAAACTAATGAACTTGCAATCTTAACTTTCGTTCGCGGGATCAGACCGCGGCGCAGGGTGAAAAATCTCGAACAACAGCGAAGCTGTTTTACGATGTACATACGTATCTACTGTCCGCACTCCGAGCGGAATCCCTCCGGGGGATAAAAACCCAGCGTACAATAAAATACCGACCTCCTGAACAATTTCATTGCGCTACTTTTACCGTGCACGCCAGAATTCAATTTTCTGCCAGACGGAGAACTGTGATTTTCCCTACGGACAATTTTAATTAAATACACGCCGCGAGAGAGTTAATTTTAATTGTCCGATATACTGAGCTCGCTTGTCCATTTGTTAAACGAGTATCACGGTGATCCGTGTTTCGTTCTCGGGCGACAAGTCTCATCGTCGCGGCGGGGGACCCGTATGGACGGGACGACACAAAAGACGCGACTTATCAACGTAAACATTGGCATCACGTTGCGCGAGATAACCGGCGGACGCAC
>SMSR01009311.1:0-19999 GCA_019453355.1 Ceratina japonica | reverse complement strand
TCTAACTTTTGCACCTAACTTTTTTCCACTCTTATATCTCTCGTCTTAAAACACTAACAGACAACGGAACAACTTGGTTCGGGCCATATATTCTTTTCGCGTACCTGCCGGCTATCTCTTTCTCCCCGCTTCCTCTCTTCTTCCTTGGTCCTCAGGTCCTACGTCCTGCTTGTGTCGACGAGGACACCGCGACACACACGCATCACCGCTGCACACACACCCTCTCAGCTATGCCAGACACTTTGGGACGTCCGACGATCGTTTCACGTGGAGCTTGCATGCCACCTGAATCTCTCTTTCTCTCTCTAAACCTTCCTGTCAAGCGTTCTTCATTTATTTTCGTCGATCCCGTTCGCATCGCTAAACACTACCGACACTGATTCACCACCACCTGTGTAGAGAAAGAGGGAGAAAGATACTGTTCTGGTTACAACAGCGGCATATTTATCGCGTTCACAATCGTACCGGGGCCACACTGTCAGTGACGCTAAACAATGACTATTTTCTTCAATATAGGACGCCGAAATAAGGCCGCGCGACGTCAAAATTCCAGATCCAGTGACGGTAAGCACACTCGCATGCACGACAAGGGTTTCCGCTAGATTAGATCTGAGAAGACGCTGCCTTGTAGAGTTTCGAATATCTCTGAGTCTCGATTATTACACGTTTGATATGGCGACGCGGTTTAGGCACGTAGAGTTTTTAAATTAACGCTGTCCGCTTGTGTCTTGTGAATGGTGAACCGTTCGTGGAAGTCTGCGAGGCATTTGTACATCGTTTTCCAATTTCCAGGCGTATTTCAGAGGGGCCATTGAGAATGTCACGCTGGTCGAGATCCAGGAGGTCGTCGACCAACAGTGGAGGGCCATCGAGAAGGACATGGAAGGCTACAATTATCCAAACGGAAGATATGGAGTTAACGTCAGGTAACGTCTTGGTTAAGAGGCAGGTTTGAGCTGCGGTATTAAATAATGATCGGTTATTAGCAAATTGGAAGACCTGGTGTTGGAGAAAGGGGGGAGACCCGTGAGGAGCGTGATACTGACCAGTTGGCGGAGCGGGAGCACGTTCCTCGGCGACGTGATCAACGCACATCCAGCCAGTTTCTATCACTACGAGCCCCTGCTCGACTTCGGGATCGTACAAATCAGGGGGCCACCTCTCGCCGACGAGGCATTGAAGAATCTCGAATCCCTATTGAAATGCGACTTCAGCGATCTCGGTACGAACTCGTTTCTCTACCTCCTCCGTTCGATTTCTTCTCTATCGAGTTTGTTTCACGCAGATCGGTATCTGGATTACGGGAAGTCGCATCCATGGGTGTTCAATCATAATACTCATTTGTGGAAGCAGTGCCAGATCCACAAGAAACTCTGTTGGGATCCTCGGTTCGTGTCCAAGTTCTGCAGACTGTTCCCCTTCCAGTCGATGAAGATCGTCCGTCTGAGGCTGCGGGTAGCTGAGAAACTGCTCGAACAGGAAGAGTAAGTAAGATACTAGAAATTCCTCGGTTGAACCGAGTTCAAGTCAGATTTTTAATGGGACCGTCTCGTTTCAGTCTAGGAGTGCGGTTGGTCTTATTAGTTCGCGATCCTAGAGGGATTCTCCAGTCGAGGAAGCACCGGGATTGGTGTCCCGCGAGTCCCGATTGCTCGGATCCCGCGCTGGTCTGCGCGGACATGGTCTCGGACTATAGCGCCGCAGTACGATTAATAAAAAAATACCCTCGTACCTTTCGGTATGTATCTTCCTCAATCAATAATAACTGGCTTTAGAAAAACTTTCCTCAAGGCTGCGAAACGATCGATTCCATGAACTGTTTGCCTTGCAGGGTGGTTCGTTACGAGGACCTGTCCGTCGAGCCGTACAGATACGTGAAAGAATTGTACAACTTCTACGGTTTGGATTTCCACGAGAACGTGAAGAAATTCCTGGACACGCACACGAAGAACGACGTCGGCGGTGTCTCGAGCACGTTCCGCAATTCCAAAGTAGCTCCGTTCCATTGGCGCACGGATCTTGACTTTGCAGAAGTCGACGAGATCCAGCGAGTGTGTGCGGCCGCTATGCGGCTGTGGGGGTACGTGATGGCGTCGAACTTCACCCACCAAAAGGAGTTCGACCCGTTGACGGACTACCAGCTTCAATTATGACACGCGCCCGCGAAGACCTGAACGTCCGTAGGAGATCTGTACATGTAAATCTATCGTCGGTGGTCGCCGTCTGTACAAATACTCGGGATTATCACAAGTGCCCTATTTGAAATGGTGCTGAGGACGCTCGCCTAGACAGGCTTAATATCGATTTAGAAATATTTCATTTTTATAACGAACCGTTTCGAAACAATTTTAAAAAACCTATCGGGAACCGTCTCGCGATATTTTGGGAAAGGAACAGGACTCGGTTGTCTTTTATATCCCGAACAAGTGAGAAAATGTTTCTAGATCGATCGAATCTCATCCCTCGGCCAATTCGTTTTCGATCGGCGGGAACGGAGAATTAGGAAATTATTCGACCTCGTAAGACCAATGGTGAAAACTTTGTTCCTTAAACAATTTTAAGAGACGTCAAGTGCTCTTCGAGCTTGTTGCATAAACGTGCAGTGCCCTCGGGAGCTTCGATCCATACGACGGTTCACTCTCGTCCAGCCCTGGTTTCTCCCTCCGTTCATTGATCGAATCTCAGCTGGTATCGAGAGGTGAGAGTGAAGTGGATCGACGGTCCCGAGGCCGACTTAGAATTTTAGACCAGTGGTATTAGAATACGGGTCAAGAGGAGTCCCTGGCGATGCAACAAGGTAACATCCATATCAACGCATTCACAGTAAACCTAAATAATAAATCTTTTTTAGAACTCGAAGTATTCGTGGCGATCTTGGTATAATAACACTACTACTAATAATAATAATAATGACGTAGAAGGATTTTTCACTAATATAGTTTATTTTTCACGGAGAACTCATAATAAACAAATTACGATTGTCGTGTAAGTTCCTTTTTTAAAGTCCGCGTGTTTCAGTTTCCGCTGACAATGCGTTTAGGTGAATCTCAACGCCGTAGGCACCCTCCTCGTGATGTTATCGTCGATTATCATTTGCCAAGGAAACAGATTGTACATTACACTTGTAATATAATTTGTAGCAGTGTTTATTTTTTAATATATATAAGGAGACATACTTATTGTTTAAGGTATATCGTTATTATTTGTCCGTGGAGAAAGCAATTTATTCAAGCAATTATTATAAATGCCCTTAGCGTTAGTTAAGTAAACGTGCTCAACATTCAACAGATATTACTTTGTACGATAAATTGATAATTAAAATTTACTTCTACACTGTATAAGTGTTTCAAATTTGGGAATTCGTCTGACTTCCGGCTCTGAGTCGTTCGTTCGTTTCGATTTTATTTTTAGACGAACTCAAAATCTCGTCATTTTATATAATTGTCAATCATAAATGAATTTATTTATATATGTACGTACTCAATTGTTTCCATGGTTTCGCAGTCCTATTTTGGAATCAAATGAGTTCCTCCATTTCTAAAATAGAAATAATTCATTAGAAATTACTTAAAATTTACTTGTACACTAAAAAGTGTTTCTGACTTGGGAATTCGTTTGACTTCCGACTCTGAGACGTTCGTTCGCGTTTGCGTTTCGATTTTATTTTTAGACGAACTCAAAATCAAGTCTTTTGTTACTTTATATAATTGTCAGTCATATATATAAATGATAAAGAAATGAATTTATTTATATACGTACGTACTCAATTGTTTCCATGGTTTCGCAGTCCTGTTTTGAAATCAAATGAGTTCCTCCATTTCTAAAATAGAAATAATTCATTAGAAATTACTTAAAATTTCTTTGTACACTGAAAAGTGTTTCCGACTTGGAAATTCGTTTGACTTCCGACTCTGAGACGTTCGTTCGCGTTTACGTTTCGATTTTATTTTTAGACGAACTCAAAATCAAGTCTTTTGTTATTTTATATTAATTGTCAATCATATATATAAATGATAAAGAAATGAATTTATTTATATATGTACGTACTCAATTGTTTCCATGGTTTCGTAGTCCTATTTTGGAATCAAATGAGTTCCTCCATTTCTAAAATAGAAATAATTCATTAGAAATTACTTAAAATTTCTTTGTACATTGAAAAGTGTTTCTGACTTGGGAATTCGTTTGACTTCCGACTCTGAAACGTTCGTTCGCGTTTGCGTTTCGATTTTATTTTTAGACGAACTCAAAATCAAGTCTTTTGTTACTTTATATAATTGTCAGTCATATATATAAATGATAAAGAAATGAATTTATTTATATATGTACGTACTCAATTGTTTCCATGGTTTCGCAGTCCTGTTTTGAAATCAAATGAGTTCCTCCATTTCTAAAATAGAAATAATTCATTAGAAATTACTTAAAATTTCTTTGTACACTAAAAAGTGTTTCTGACTTGGGAATTCGTTTGACTTCCGGCTCTGAAACGTTTGTCCGCGTTTGCGTTTCGATTTTATTTTTAGACGAACTCAAAATCAAGTCTTTTGTCACTTTATATAATTGTCAGTCATATATATAAATGATAAAGAAATGAATTTATTTATATACGTACGTACTCAATTGTTTCCATGGTTTCGCAGTCTTGTTTTGGAATCAAATGAGTTCCTCCATTTCTAAAATAGAAATAATTCATTAGAAATTACTTAAAATTTCTTTGTACACTGAAAAGTGTTTCCGACTTGGAAATTCGTTTGACTTCCGACTCTGAGACGTTCGTTCGCGTTTGCGATTCGATTTTATTTTTAGACGAACTCAAAATCAAGTCTTTTGTTATTTTATATTAATTGTCAATCATATATATAAATATATAAATGATAAAGAAATGAATTTATTTATATATGTACGTACTCAATTGTTTCCATGGTTTCGCAGTCTTGTTTTGGAATCAAATGAGTTCCTCCATTTCTAAAATAGAAATAATTCATTAGAAATTACTTAAAATTTCTTTGTACACTGAAAAGTGTTTCCGACTTGGAAATTCGTTTGACTTCCGACTCTGAAACGTTTGTCCGCGTTTGCGTTTCGATTTTATTTTTAGACGAACTCAAAATCAAGTCTTTTGTCACTTTATATAATTGTCAATCATATATATAAATGATAAAGAAATGAATTTATTTATATAAGTACGTACTCAATTGTTTCCATGGTTTCGCAGTCCTGTTTTGGAATCAAATGAGTTCCTCCATTTCTAAAATAGAAATAATTCATTAGAAATTACTTAAAATTTCTTTGTACACTGAAAAGTGTTTCCGACTTGGGAATTCGTTTGACTTCCGACTCTGAAACGTTCGTTCGCGTTTGCGTTTCGATTTTATTTTTAGACGAACTCAAAATCAAGTCTTTTGTCACTTTATATAATTGTCAGTCATATATATAAATGATAAAGAAATGAATTTATTTATATATGTACGTACTCAATTGTTTCCATGGTTTCGCAGTCCTGTTTTGAAATCAAATGAGTTCCTCCATTTCTAAAATAGAAATAATTCATTAGAAATTACTTAAAATTTCTTTGTACACTGAAAAGTGTTTCCGACTTGGAAATTCGTTTGACTTCCGACTCTGAGACGTTCGTTCGCGTTTGCGATTCGATTTTATTTTTAGACGAACTCAAAATCAAGTCTTTTGTTATTTTATATTAATTGTCAATCATATATATATATATATAAATGATAAAGAAATGAATTTATTTATATATGTACGTACTCAATTGTTTCCATGGTTTCGCAGTCTTGTTTTGGAATCAAATGAGTTCCTCCATTTCTAAAATAGAAATAATTCATTAGAAATTACTTAAAATTTCTTTGTACACTGAAAAGTGTTTCCGACTTGGAAATTCGTTTGACTTCCGACTCTGAAACGTTTGTCCGCGTTTGCGTTTCGATTTTATTTTTAGACGAACTCAAAATCAAGTCTTTTGTCACTTTATATAATTGTCAATCATATATATAAATGATAAAGAAATGAATTTATTTATATAAGTACGTACTCAATTGTTTCCATGGTTTCGCAGTCCTGTTTTGGAATCAAATGAGTTCCTCCATTTCTAAAATAGAAATAATTCATTAGAAATTACTTAAAATTTCTTTGTACACTGAAAAGTGTTTCCGACTTGGGAATTCGTTTGACTTCCGACTCTGAGACGTTCGTTCGCGTTTACGTTTCGATTTTATTTTTAGACGAACTCAAAATCAAGTCTTTTGTTATTTTATATTAATTGTCAATCATATATATAAATGATAAAGAAATGAATTTATTTATATATGTACGTACTCAATTGTTTCCATGGTTTCGTAGTCCTATTTTGGAATCAAATGAGTTCCTCCATTTCTAAAATAGAAATAATTCATTAGAAATTACTTAAAATTTCTTTGTACATTGAAAAGTGTTTCTGACTTGGGAATTCGTTTGACTTCCGACTCTGAAACGTTCGTTCGCGTTTGCGTTTCGATTTTATTTTTAGACGAACTCAAAATCAAGTCTTTTGTTACTTTATATAATTGTCAGTCATATATATAAATGATAAAGAAATGAATTTATTTATATATGTACGTACTCAATTGTTTCCATGGTTTCGCAGTCCTGTTTTGAAATCAAATGAGTTCCTCCATTTCTAAAATAGAAATAATTCATTAGAAATTACTTAAAATTTCTTTGTACACTGAAAAGTGTTTCCGACTTGGAAATTCGTTTGACTTCCGACTCTGAGACGTTCGTTCGCGTTTGCGATTCGATTTTATTTTTAGACGAACTCAAAATCAAGTCTTTTGTTATTTTATATTAATTGTCAATCATATATATAAATATATAAATGATAAAGAAATGAATTTATTTATATATGTACGTACTCAATTGTTTCCATGGTTTCGCAGTCTTGTTTTGGAATCAAATGAGTTCCTCCATTTCTAAAATAGAAATAATTCATTAGAAATTACTTAAAATTTCTTTGTACACTGAAAAGTGTTTCCGACTTGGAAATTCGTTTGACTTCCGACTCTGAAACGTTTGTCCGCGTTTGCGTTTCGATTTTATTTTTAGACGAACTCAAAATCAAGTCTTTTGTCACTTTATATAATTGTCAATCATATATATAAATGATAAAGAAATGAATTTATTTATATAAGTACGTACTCAATTGTTTCCATGGTTTCGCAGTCCTGTTTTGGAATCAAATGAGTTCCTCCATTTCTAAAATAGAAATAATTCATTAGAAATTACTTAAAATTTCTTTGTACACTGAAAAGTGTTTCCGACTTGGGAATTCGTTTGACTTCCGACTCTGAGACGTTCGTTCGCGTTTACGTTTCGATTTTATTTTTAGACGAACTCAAAATCAAGTCTTTTGTTATTTTATATTAATTGTCAATCATATATATAAATGATAAAGAAATGAATTTATTTATATATGTACGTACTCAATTGTTTCCATGGTTTCGTAGTCCTATTTTGGAATCAAATGAGTTCCTCCATTTCTAAAATAGAAATAATTCATTAGAAATTACTTAAAATTTCTTTGTACATTGAAAAGTGTTTCTGACTTGGGAATTCGTTTGACTTCCGACTCTGAAACGTTCGTTCGCGTTTGCGTTTCGATTTTATTTTTAGACGAACTCAAAATCAAGTCTTTTGTTACTTTATATAATTGTCAGTCATATATATAAATGATAAAGAAATGAATTTATTTATATATGTACGTACTCAATTGTTTCCATGGTTTCGCAGTCCTGTTTTGAAATCAAATGAGTTCCTCCATTTCTAAAATAGAAATAATTCATTAGAAATTACTTAAAATTTCTTTGTACACTGAAAAGTGTTTCCGACTTGGAAATTCGTTTGACTTCCGACTCTGAGACGTTCGTTCGCGTTTGCGATTCGATTTTATTTTTAGACGAACTCAAAATCAAGTCTTTTGTTATTTTATATTAATTGTCAATCATATATATAAATATATAAATGATAAAGAAATGAATTTATTTATATATGTACGTACTCAATTGTTTCCATGGTTTCGCAGTCTTGTTTTGGAATCAAATGAGTTCCTCCATTTCTAAAATAGAAATAATTCATTAGAAATTACTTAAAATTTCTTTGTACACTGAAAAGTGTTTCCGACTTGGAAATTCGTTTGACTTCCGACTCTGAAACGTTTGTCCGCGTTTGCGTTTCGATTTTATTTTTAGACGAACTCAAAATCAAGTCTTTTGTCACTTTATATAATTGTCAATCATATATATAAATGATAAAGAAATGAATTTATTTATATAAGTACGTACTCAATTGTTTCCATGGTTTCGCAGTCCTGTTTTGGAATCAAATGAGTTCCTCCATTTCTAAAATAGAAATAATTCATTAGAAATTACTTAAAATTTCTTTGTACACTGAAAAGTGTTTCCGACTTGGGAATTCGTTTGACTTCCGACTCTGAGACGTTCGTTCGCGTTTACGTTTCGATTTTATTTTTAGACGAACTCAAAATCAAGTCTTTTGTTATTTTATATTAATTGTCAATCATATATATAAATGATAAAGAAATGAATTTATTTATATATGTACGTACTCAATTGTTTCCATGGTTTCGTAGTCCTATTTTGGAATCAAATGAGTTCCTCCATTTCTAAAATAGAAATAATTCATTAGAAATTACTTAAAATTTCTTTGTACATTGAAAAGTGTTTCTGACTTGGGAATTCGTTTGACTTCCGACTCTGAAACGTTCGTTCGCGTTTGCGTTTCGATTTTATTTTTAGACGAACTCAAAATCAAGTCTTTTGTTACTTTATATAATTGTCAGTCATATATATAAATGATAAAGAAATGAATTTATTTATATATGTACGTACTCAATTGTTTCCATGGTTTCGCAGTCCTGTTTTGAAATCAAATGAGTTCCTCCATTTCTAAAATAGAAATAATTCATTAGAAATTACTTAAAATTTCTTTGTACACTGAAAAGTGTTTCCGACTTGGAAATTCGTTTGACTTCCGACTCTGAGACGTTCGTTCGCGTTTGCGATTCGATTTTATTTTTAGACGAACTCAAAATCAAGTCTTTTGTTATTTTATATTAATTGTCAATCATATATATAAATATATAAATGATAAAGAAATGAATTTATTTATATATGTACGTACTCAATTGTTTCCATGGTTTCGCAGTCTTGTTTTGGAATCAAATGAGTTCCTCCATTTCTAAAATAGAAATAATTCATTAGAAATTACTTAAAATTTCTTTGTACACTGAAAAGTGTTTCCGACTTGGAAATTCGTTTGACTTCCGACTCTGAAACGTTTGTCCGCGTTTGCGTTTCGATTTTATTTTTAGACGAACTCAAAATCAAGTCTTTTGTCACTTTATATAATTGTCAATCATATATATAAATGATAAAGAAATGAATTTATTTATATACGTACGTACTCAATTGTTTCCATGGTTTCGCAGTCTTGTTTTGGAATCAAATGAGTTCCTTCATTTCTAAAATAGAAATAATTCATTAGAAATTACTTAAAATTTACTTGTACACTAAAAAATGTTTCTAACTTGGGAATTCGTTTGACTTCCGACTCTGAGACGTTCGTCCGCGTTTGCGTTTCGATTTTATTTTTAGACGAACTCAAAATCAAGTCTTTTGTTATTTTATATAATTGTCAATCACATATATAAATGATAAAGAAATGAATTTATTTATATACGTACGTACTCAATTGTTTCCATGGTTTCGCAGTCTTGTTTTGGAATCAAATGAGCTCCTTCATTTTTAAACTACAAATAATTCATTCAAAATGAATAAAATCAAGATAACCTCGTGTTCATAATTCGAATTATGTTATAAATTATGAAACTGTATCTTGAATTTTACTTACAATTCTTGGAATCTTTGCAATTGCAAACAGGAAGTCGAAGAGAATTTCCTGTTTCTTATTCATATAGAGGGCAGCGTTTGCATTTCCGTGGAAGGAGAAATGAAGCCAAGCAAGCAAGCGTCCATTTCCATCTCGTTCATTTCCGTCTGGGACCTCGTCGAGGTAAGTCCGTTTACGTAACCGTTCGTTCAGCCACGTGCACCGTTCAATTTATAAAAATAATTCCGATTCTCAAGTATTCAATATTCGCATTTAATTTCTTGTTATATTCTCTTTATTTCGCTGTTACAACGTTATTTTACGTTTGATGTGATGATACGTTTTATAGTCTCGTTCGTATGATGTATTTCTTGATTAGAACCATAGAAATACGACACTGAATCAACCGTTGAATCGTTTGAATCGCACAAATTATTATGGTTCGACGATCAATCATTCGGTATCCGATTTTATTTGTAGAAAAGCCGCGATTAGAGCGTTTGCCCGTTAGTCGCACACGTGTTTCGAGGACAGCGTCCTCGCCTGATCAGCTTAATTTCGGCATGCTCGCGGTTTTTCTAGTGAGTATTTATTTACAGCACACATTCAGTCTCTTCATAAGAAGAACAATGTTTTATTTGCAATTCAGAATTCATGCTTGATCCTTAAATTACCGATTTTGCTTTCCTTAAGAATTTACACATTCTCATCGCTTCCTAAATGATGTTAATTTATCGCCCCAGACCGAATATTATATGAGCGATTCGACAATCCTGAAAAGATTTGCTATAATTCAATTATAGCTATTTTATTTATTGAGATAATTTAGGAATGTATTCCTTGTTTAGCAGGAGATGGACGGGAAGATGGGAGTCCATAGCTTCATAAGCTCATTCAGTAAGTTTTTGAATTTTTTTAATGTTTATTGGTTAGATTTGCAAATGGGAATAATGAAAGGGAGTTGTATTGAATGTGATGATTAACATTTACGTCCTAGTCAATCTGAGATTCTGTGAAGAACATGTTAACTGAATATTCGATTTATTAGTTACTATTCTTCAATCTAGTATCCAAGAATTTATAATAACGATGCATGAATGTATTTCAGAACCGAATGAGGCAAATGGTTGAAAACCGAAGAATTAAAATAACCCAAGAAAATATGGAATAAACTCATGAATAAACTCGTTCATTCTCAAGAATGAAGAAAATTCTAAGAGGTAATTTCTTTTTATTAAAATATAAAGCATAGTAGTGAATGATTCTATGATGATCCTATAGTTATCCCTGTCTTACACAAACATGGTGATAGATTTGTTATCTGATAAAATTCTAATCTTCTAAAAGATATTCTATCAACGTTTTTTGATTCTAATACCATCGAATTTTGTTATAGAAAATGCTGCAAAATGCGAGGATGAAGGATGAATCTTGAAACATCCATGAGACATTCTTCGATCACAATGAAGAATAAAAGTAAGTTTCCTTCTAATACTTAAATAATTCATTGCAATTCGAGTTATAATTGTTTCGTGATGATTATTTTAATGGACAAGCATATGACTGAATAGCTTTTGATGTCAATTATACTCTGATTAAATCTTTTTGATTAAAATTCAATTATTTCAAATAGATTTTTGTATAAATTAATTATACATGTATTTGTATTTTACAGATCTGACTTCTGGCATTCACGGTGAATCGCGGTGCAGTGCATTTCTGGTAAGCATGATAGAATTATTTAATTACGAATTTTATTACAAAACGATGATGTTAAAACATAAATATACGCTAATATGAATACCAAAATGATATTCACTTGCCCTCACTGAGTTTCATTTTTTCAATAAAAGATCTATTATTCCTATGAATAGAGGATTGACAAAACTTATCTTTTGTGCAGATTTGGAGTCGTATGACAATTCAGATGCATCTCTAATTATAAAAATTGGATACATGCTCAGGATATTCTTCAGACATTTAGATTCGATTCCAGAGTTTAGTCATTGCAAACCTACCTTCTCTGATGAATTTTACTGCTTCAGCATTAAAAGACGATCACCAGGTCGTATATCAAGATGCATAATCAGTTGCAAGTGTTTTATTTAATTGTGCATTACTTACAATTAGTTTTAAGTGCACTTGTATTATTTTAACGTATCAGATATTTGTATTCTATGTATAACTTGTTTAATAATTAAATAAAGATCTTGTTAAACATATTTCTTATTGTCTATTTAATTACTTGTCCACTGCTCCTAGAATGACCAACGCCCATTCCTTAACGAGAACTTTCACTCGAAATAATAGCCCTGTTCATTATTAAATTAGTTGTCTAAGTACGTCAAATTCAGCGTTGCACAAATTTTATTCTGATTAAACTATTAGACTTACGGGAAAATTGCATCAGACCTTATTTATAGCTGACAACTAGAACTACAACTTTTGTTTGAAACATTTTTCGATAATGTCGATAGTTAACGAGTAATTAACAAAAAACGGAAAAACAGTTTTTTGCAAAATACTCAGAAACTATTCACGCTAACGAAAAATGTTTCCTATAAAAGTTGTAGTTCTAGTTGTCAGCTACAAATAAGATACTATGCTATTTCCCCGTAAGTCCAATGGTTTAGGAGTAATTGAGGAAAAACGAAAATTTCGAAGAATCTGAAGGGGATCCCTTGGAAAAATCTCAGAATATTGAAAAATCTAATTTCTCAGAATTTCGAGAAATGCTTCAAATAAAAGTTGTAGGTATTGCTATTACCTGTAGAAAACGTTCTATACAATTTTCTTCTATCTCGATTATTTCAGGAGTAATCGTACAAAAACTCGAGTTTCCTTGGATGATTCTATGGTTTCAACATCCGGACTGGTCCAGCATCAAGTTCAACATGCCATAAGCATTTCTTCTCTTCATCCATTCCAGCAGTAATATATGTATGTACAAACTTCCATAAAACGGGGCATTAATCACAAACTGACTCGATCTTCCTTAATTGTTAAACATATAGGAAGGGATGAAATAAATCGGCGAATACGTCATTGAATATCTGCATTGAAAAAGATTATATTTACAATAATAATTGTTAGAGGCGTGGCATGATCAGAGAATTACATGAAACAGTTTCCATCTGCCTCCTCCTTTACATTTAGGAACGAGTATGTCACATTAACTAAGGAAGAGAGGGAGAGATATTGGAAACGGAATTGCCTACTCGTCTGATGAGAACGTAAATGGTTCGATTATAAATATAATTAAAATTAAACAATTAGACAATTGCTCTAAATCGACGGTAATAAATAGAAAGGGGAATCGCGGACGAGGAGATACATATATGTATATATATAATAACTGCACGAGCACACCGATTCCCTTACGCTATTAATAATATTATTATTAATGTAGTAATAATATTATTAACGTTCTCACGTTGATCACGTGCACGTTTACCCTATAGACACAATTATTTACACGAAACGCGTGACATCCTTTTCCTCCAGTTTCCTTAATCTTAAACAATTAATTAATTAATCTACAATTATATTTTTAATCTCGCTAAAATTGGGGATAGGTTCACATGTAAAAATATATACCTTATCATATCTGCATACGTTTACGGGTTTTATACATTCATAGGAATTTCGACGTCCTAACAGGATGATACATTTAGTTAATCTCTCTTTATTATAAACTTATTAATCTCTTCACTCCGTCTTCTCTACTTTCCTTCAATCGTTTACTGTACACATTCAACGTTTAATAATCTACTGGTGCGATTCTAGCTAGAGTTTCGTTTGAGCAACGTGCCACAGATATCGCTGATTCGCTAAGGAGGATCGTCAGCGCTGATTACTATTATTCGGGAAATCGTTGACACCGCGACGTAGGAACCCACGTGTTCTAACTTCAATCCAGTCGACGTTAACGACAGTACTTCTCAACAATCGGTGCGTTACAATCAAATTATTAATGCAGAATTTGTAAGAATCTGTAAATAAAGATTGAAGGTTAATTTTGTATGTCAAATTTAGATACTAAATACCGAAAGCACTGTCATGTTGAACCAGAGATTCTCTGATCCCTCCGCCTTCGAGCGGATTAACTTTAATAAGTGTGAATCCATCGGTGCAGGGGTTTATTATGGCAAACGCCGAGGAGGTTTCGAGGCCCCCTCGAGAATCCTATTATTATACATAAATATACACTAGGGGGTGGATTCACTAATTACTAAAATCAACCTAGCCAAAGGACAGGAAGGGATTCTCGTCCTCGGCTTCACCATCTCCTGCCGGTGCACCTCCTGTTCCTCACGTCATGCCGACAGCTCTGGGTCTCCTCGTCGAAGGTGGTTCCCTCCTCGCAGACGAACCGGAAGTCGAGCACCTGCCTCGAGGTGAAGCCTGGGGAACAGTAGTGGAACAGTCTGCAGTCTCTGTCGTCGCCGTAGAACCGGTACATCTCTTTCTCCAGGCAATTGAAACCGCCGTACCTTCGGGAGAGCATCATCTTTCGAGTGTTCATAGACTTCTTGGTGGCCTCTTCTGTCGTCGAAGGAGTTTCAGGTGAAGAAGTAATAAGAGAAACTTTGTCTGTGGGCTTTGTAGAGGTTTGAACAATCTCTGCTTCTTCTGTACTTGTTTTTATAGTACTTGACTCTGTGGACTGGTCAGTGGTAGTCAAAGTTACTGGGGAAACTGTGCTACTCAATTCTATTTCCATCAATGTCGATTTTTCTGACTCTGTACTTGAGACTTCCTTGAAAGCTTTCTCTATGTTCGAAGCGATGGTCGATAGCTTGGATATTGGATAAGGAGTGAAGGCTTCTGTTTTTTCTGTGTCCGTGGATGTCTTCTGTTCGTTTGGACTGGTGTCCTGGTCGTCAGATTTTAGTGGAGGATGATCTTCTTTTATATCCATGTTTTTATACTCTGATTCATTCTTTGATTTGATTTCTGATTCCAATTTCTGGTCCTTTGATTTTATCTCTGATTCCAATTCCTGGCCTTTTGATTTTACTTCTGATTCCAATTTCTGGTCCTTCGATTTTACTTCTGATTCCAATTTCTGCTCCTTCGATTTGATTTCTGATTCCAATTTCTGCTCCTTCGATTTTATTTCTGATTCCAATTTCTGGTCCTTCGATGAAATCACTCTCTTCTGAATCACCTAACAATTTTTCATCCGCTTCTGTATCATTCAATTTACCCTCAGATTTCATTTCTAACTGATATTCTTGTTTCGAGTCATTGACTGCTTTCAATTGACTCTCCTGTACCAAATCGCTGTTAATTATTGACTGAGACTCGTTCACCGATTCCAGCTTCCCTTCCAGGACGTTTTCCTCGCTTCTACTAGCCTCAGTAGTAGTGATCGCTTCTGTTGTCATCACTTCCGTAGTTTCCGTGAACTCCTCTTCCTTAGTCGTGGTCTGCATCGTAGTAGTCGATTTACGAGATAGTAATGGGAATTTTCTGATTACAGGCTTCGGCACCAGCTCGTTGTACGACTTGGGTGGCTTCGCCGGTTTCGGGTTTAACAAACTGAGCCTAGGTTTAATAACCACCGGATTTGGAGTCGTCGTCGGCGGGAAGTAATTATAATTCTTCCTCACCGCGATGGGTTTGAACAATTTCGGAGGCGTCGGACGAACCGTAGTAGTAGTCGTTCTCGTTCTGAAGGTCTTCGGACTCTCAGTCGTTTCGTTCTTCCCGGTTTTCGCTGCTTCCTCCGTCCTACCATCAGCCATCATTTCCTTATTAATCTTCTCGTCACTCAGACTGTTTGAATCCGACGACTCGCGTTCCTTGTAATTCTCCGGCTCGTAATTATCGTCCACGTAGTCGTGCGCCATGCTTTCCTCCGATTCTGAAGATTTCCTGCTTTCCAATGTGTCCTCCTTCTTGTCTTTGGGCAACTCGTCTGTGAACTTGAGGACTCCTTCCGTGCTGTCTTCTTGCTCGCTCAAGGAAGAATCGTTCTCTTCAGAAGAGAAACGTTCCGAGGAAAGAGTAGTGTCCTCGAAGCTACCGAACGGGTACTCGTCTTCAGGGTCTTCGTAAGTGCTTCCGTAAAACGCCTCGGTGGACTCCTGGTACTCCGTTGAAAATTCCTCGGAATTAAATTCCTCGCTTTTTATAGTCGAGTATTCGTGAGACTCCTTGGACTCTTCTTCTCCTTCGTCGTTCAGTTTCTTGTTTTTTTCTTCTTTGTACGACGTAATCTCTTTAGAAGAGTTCTTGTATTTTTTACGAGAGCTTTTCACGAGCTCTTGGCTGTCTTCTTCTGAATCGTCGCCGAATATTGTGGTAGATACGTCTTCTATGGTTTCGTGTTCTATCGATGATTTCTCTTCGTAGTAACGTTTCTCTTGAGTCAGATGGTCTTCGAGGTCTTCTGAGTTCTCCTTCTTAGTCTTCTCCTCAGTTTCCTTCTCAGAGATTTCTTTATTTGTATTTCCATTCTGAGCAATTTCTTCTTTATTTGTATTTCCGTCCTCAGCAATTTCTTCTTTATTTGTATTTCTGTTCTCAGCAATTTCTTCTTTATTTGTATTTCCGTCCTCAGCAATTTCTTCTTTATTTATATTTCCGTCCTTAGCTTCTTTTTTACTTTCCTCTGTATATTCTTCTTTTATAGTTTTATATTTAATAGAGTCTTCAGTTTCCTTTGACTTCGTTTCTATTCGAGTTTCTTTTATATCTTCCTCAATTTCTTTTACAGTCTTCTCTTCATCAATTTGTGTCCCAACTGTTTCTTCTTCAGGTTCTTTTACACTTTCTTCATTTTTAGTATTGTTCATATTTACTTCTTTGTTTTCCTCAACTTTTTCAGGTTCTTTAATTTCTTCTTCCAAATTAAGACTTGTTACATTTTCATTTTTCAAATTCTTCTCACTGTTTTCTGTATATCTGACTTGCTCTTTCAACGTTTCGTATTCATTAGCAGTACTTTTCCGATTTTCTTTACCTAATTCTGTTTCCTTTCCTGCTTGATTTTTTGAATATGAATTACGATCGCTCACAGCCCTCGTGTCAACCCCTTTCGACGTCTGAGACTCTGGTTCCTCGAATATATTTTTGTCAATCCTCTCGGCTTCAGTTTTCACAGTTTCCGTACTCGTTTCTATTCTCTCATTCTCGACTCTTCTTCTAGAAGACAATTTTCCTCGAGGTCTGACCCTGGAACTTCTTCTCCTTTGAGGTCTCTCGTCCCTAGTCTCTGTTCTCTCTTCTTTCTTCTCATCTTTCGAATTTTCTTCAGTATTCGGTTTCCTTAAATACCGAGAAGTTTTTTGTCTATTAATTGTAGAAAGCTGTTCCGTCGTAGAAGTTATTGGAAGCTCGGTGGAAATTTTAATCGTAGTCGAAGATTGATTTTCATTTTCGGATTGCGTTTTCAGATATTCATTAGGATCGAGAATAACGATATCGATATCTTTCACATCTTTCTCAGAATTCGAGTCTGACTTATTCCTATCATTCATTTGCACATTTTTCTCTTCATCTTTGAAATCGCTATCAAGATTTATCTCCTCAGCGCCAGAGTCCGTCAATTTTAAACCTTCATCAATCTGCGTTTTATTCTCACTCTCAATATTCTTTGATTTTAAATTCTTCGATGCTCTGGACTGCGAATCGTCTACCAAATCCCTCTTCGAGTTCTTCCCACTCGACTTCGGACTCTCCAGTTCCAACTTGCTACCTTCAAAAACGCTGCGGATCACGTCATCAGTAAACTGACTACCAAACAGAATATCTCTAAACTTAATCAAGCTCTCCTTAAGCGACTGGAAGTCCCCACCTTCTGTATCAACTTTCTTCTTATTCACTTGATCATTATTTTCCTTATCACCGTTATAAAACGTAACCATAGAGCTCTTAGTCTGACCAACAGACCTCCTCGACCTGCTCCTGTCTCTCAACAATTCTCCAGAGAAATCATTAATCAAATCGTCATTTCTGTGCCACCTCAAATCTCTCCCTTCATGAATCCTCCTACCATTTCTAATCTTCGGCACGTCTCTATAAAATGGATCGAAGGACTCGTCGCCTTCCTTGTAATCATCATAGCTAGCAGGAATCGTTGGCAAAGGGAGAGTCACCAACTGACTCGTGTTCAAAGGTCTCCCAGATTCGTCGCTGACGCTGGCTTTGGCCGTGACTATCACTCTAGACTGCGAGGGCAGCAAACTCGACGGACTCTGGACGATCCTTTGTATATCCGGCGGCGGTATATTAATCGTAATTTGGTGCGGCTTTAATTGAGGGATTTGTACCGGCGGGAGGACGTGTATATGCTGGGTCACTTGTTCGCTGGTCGACTGAGACGCCTGAGACGGTGTCTTCGGCGAGACTCGAGGCGTCGGATAAAAAGACCTCACCGTCGTCTCGTCTGTAGACGGAGTTGGCAAGAAATTCCCAGATATTCGTTGCTGTTGAGAACTGCTGCTCGTCTTCGTCTGCACAGACCGAGATTCCGACGTCGGGGATACCGAGACCTGTTAAATTCAAATCAGATTTATTTAGCAGAAAATCAGAAGACTTAATTAAAATAATATTAAATAAAAAGATAGACTTGCCTTTGCTTTATTGGTCTCCAAAGATCTGACTTCCTCCGCGTTCTCCCTGTACTCCGAAGTCTCCCTGGGATTATTACTATGAATTGAAAACTGTTCCGTTGTACTAGCAATTCCATGATTATGGAAAATAGGATTTATCAACGAAGGACTGTTCCCATTACTGTTCAACAATGTTTGAATAGTCGAGGAAGAGTGGAACAGCGGTGCTACTGTTGATGGTTCGTTATGAATAATTTGGGGACTGGGAGTGGAGCTGAACCTGATCTGGTGAACCTGAGGCTGAACAGTAGTAGAGACTCCTTGGTTGCTGAACAGTTGATAGGAAGTCGCTTGTTGATTGTTGTTATTTCTCTCTCCGTTGTGGAAAATGTACTGGTGATGGTAGCCACCGTTCTTGTCGTCGTACAGGGATTTAGATTGACTCGTGTGGAACGGCGGCTGCGGTTGGAAGGGTTGCGGGTAGCCCGTTTGGTGCGAGAAGGAATTGGACGACGGAGTAGTCGATGGTTTTGGTTTCGACGTTGTTGTTGTTGTTGTAGTTGTTGTCGTCGGTCTGGCTGATGTGCTACGCTGGTGGTCTTCTATTGGCTCTGACTGGTCCAGCTCGTCCTCGCTGTTCTCGTGCAAACTGTAATAAAAGAAACAGAATTGTAAATTAAATGTTTCAAGATATTTTATGTATACATATATATATATAAAAATATTGAAATGTTTAAATATTTATTTCACTTATTTTATTATATTTTTATAATTCTATGTAATCCATTTATTAGAATTCTATATATTATTCTATAATTATAGAAAAATAAGTCAGTGAGTAGAAATTGCAAACAAAAATTTTATATATTATTCTATAATTATAGAAAAGTAAGTCAGTGAGTAGAAATTGCAAACACAAATTTTATATATTATTCTATAATTATAGAAAAATAAGTCAATAAATAAAAATTGCAAATAAAAATGTTATATATTATTTTATAATTATAGAAAAATCAGTCAGTGAGTAGAAATTGCAAACAAAAATTTTATATATTATTTTATAATTATAGAAAAATAAGTCAGTGAGTAGAAATTGCAAACAAAAATTTTATATATTATTCTATAATTATAGAAAAATAAGTCAGTGAGTAGAAATTGCAAACACAAATTTTATATATTATTCTATAATTATAGAAAAATAAGTCAATGAATAAAAATTGCAAATAAAAATGTTATATATTATTTTATAATTATAGAAAAATCAGTCAGTGAGTAGAAATTGCAAACAAAAATTTTATATATTATTTTATAATTATAGAAAAATAAGTCAGTGAATAAATATTGCAAATAAAAATTGTGACNTTCTCCAGAGAAATCATTAATCAAATCGTCATTTCTGTGCCACCTCAAATCTCTCCCTTCATGAATCTTTCTACCATTTCTAATCTTCGGCACGTCTCTATAAAATGGATCAAAGGACTCATCGCCTTCTTTGTAATCATCATAGCTAGCAGGAATCGTTGGCAAAGGGAGAGTCACCA
>SMSR01009310.1:0-17281 GCA_019453355.1 Ceratina japonica | reverse complement strand
GACGAAACAATTTAATTTTCTTTTACGATTCTACAAAGTTTTAATAGACAATGTTTTTAAAACAAATACTGTGTTTAAAATTTATTATTCAGAATCTTGAGGAAAAGTAAGCGTTGACATTTGTTTTTTTGTCCGTGTTTCTAATAGAAAATAACATGTTTCTTGTAGATTTCCGTTAATATTACTCAGTTTTGAACAATTAAAAATAAAGAATAATTGTAGTTTTTTTAATTTTGTTAAAAATAATACGATAGAATTAGGTGTTTCAATGATTTTTGCGATAAAATTCCGTGTACACGTTTAAGTGCCATGTGATCGTACATCCTTTACAAGGTCATTTCTATATTTCAATGTCCTCTTTACATTTATTCTTTTATTTCTTGAATTCTAATAATTAATCACGTTCCTCTCATTATATTTCATTTCCTCTTTCATTGATTTCATTATTGAGTCGAATAGTATTTCAGTATTTCAATGTTTATTGTTGTGACCGTAGTAATGATTGTTAATAAACTATGCACACGTTGTTGATATAAAAATACTCTATTCCTATTTGTTACAAGAAACCTTAATCTCTATACCCTTATTCGATACATTGATAAGTTGATACGAATGTCCAGAAGGGTACATATTCGATAGTAACTCTTATTACTTATACGTATAGTGGATGTATGAAATGGAGAAATGGTATTAAATAGAACAATGATAGGATAATCACGTGTATATTGAGTCTAAGTATAAGTAGATATAAGAGCTATAGAGCTCGTGTCAGAATATGTGAATAGATTGGGATCATACGCAGGACTAAAGGTGCGCACAGATTGCTCTGACGTGACGTGGTATCGCGTGGGCTCACGTCATAATCATAATGCGCGTGATGTAAAACCCGACAGGCATGCTGCCACTTAACGGTTCAAACTTGCCTCTGGGTCTCTACCGCGTTCCTTGATTCTAACATACGGTTTTCTGTGCTAACGTTCACGTGACATGGGAGCACGTTGGATGATGCAAATTCACGCAATACGTCTTGTGATGCGTCAGAAGCATATAAAAATTGGTAGATTTTTTTTCAATCGTGGAAGGCATCAGAATGGACGAAATGCTGATAGAATACGTTCGGGCAAACCCTGTGTTGTACGATCCTAGGAACCGGGAATACCGTAATCAACATTCACGGAAGGAGGCTTGGGATGAGATAGGAGGAAAACTCGGCATATCAGGTCAGTGAAAATAATCATTATTATTTTTTCATATATTTTATTACTACTTATAATAGTTTATGAAGTAAATCTTAAAACTCGACCCTTTCGAATGGAATGCCATTGCCACCCTAACAGCACTGAATATTACAGCAACGTTGCAAGAATATTGCACTGCAAGATCGGAATATTGCAAACAATATTACTGCAAGATTGCCACATTGTCTCTATGTCCTCGTTATTTAATATTGCAGGCAATATTGCTGCGATGTTGCATGGCAATATTTAGACAATTTCTCAGTTTCGTTTATTGTATAGTAAAATTAATATAGAAATACAAAATTAATTGGACTGTGCTTTAATTAATAATTAATGAAATTGAAATGAAGCTAAGAGATTGAAAAAAAATGTTTGTCACTTAGAGGATTTGAACTGTTGAACCTTGAATTTGATATATCATGAAATATCATAACCAAATATTGAATTTAATCACTTTATTCAATCGTATAATGCTGAATAGTGCGTGGCTATCGTGGATAGTGATGCTGCGGACATAATATTCTTCTCACGTTGAGTCTAACTCTTCTGCAGCTCCGATTTTTTTAATGTGATTACCTGTTAATGTACTGTAACTCTTGCTCATGACTACTTACTTATTTCGGATGTTCAGGAGTAAAAGTATCATATAAGTACCGTAATCATAATATCCTTTGAATTTGCAACGTAAGATCAATTAAAAAATTGCTATTTAATTTTAGTTTCATTGTAATTCGTATCGTTTATTTAACACACAGACGGTCCTCTTCTGAAATCCAGAGAATTGATTTTTAATGAATAATCTGTACCATCTCTGTAGTGAATTGACAACGCTAAATGCACACATTCAAAGATATAATATTAAAAATAAGGGTGCGATTTTCGGAAAATATATCTTTAAATAGAAAAATGCAGTTGGCACGAAAGTATGGTGAGCGAAAGTAATTCATGAGTTTCGAAAATCTTTTTATATCAAATAAATTTGTTCTCCCAAACCAACATTTTGATGTTCAGTTGACTGCCGATGTAGGAAACATTGAGTTAACTCAATATGGAATACCGCAGACCAGTTTACTGAACATAAATTGCGAAGATATCAAAAATAATTGTTTACTTTTGAGAGATGATATTATAATAACTATAGAAAAAAATGAATATAGTTAACATAGAAATATATTTTTTGTTGGGTCAAAGTACGAAATTATTTCGGAAGAATATAATTGACTACTCTCACCAGAGTGTTGAATATTTAAGAAGTTTTTCAATGGAAAGTGAGTTTGTTCGAAAAAAAATGTACAAAATTAGGGACTCAATATTTCAGTGTTATGTAATGCCAATACGACATGATGTTACACTTGAATGATGCATTGATGTATAATGTAAATAACTTGGAGTTGAGACCCGGCTTCGTCTCTTGATGTAATAGTACATTATGCAACAAACGAATAAAGTTATAATTATTTATGATTAATTATATTATAATTATTTTTCCAATAATATCATCAATATAACAAAGAAACGCTACTGCAACGTTGCAGCCATGTTGCTGAAATATTGTACCGCAATGTAGGATTCCATTACAATGCAATGTTGCTGCAATGTTGCAGCGAAATTGGCAATGTGTCCGCGTTGCACCAACGTTGCTGTACATCGGCAGTCAATGGGACATCAAAATGTTCGTTTGGGAGAACAAATTTATTTCGTGTAAAAAGATTTTTGAAACTCGTGAATTACTTTCGCTCACCATACTTTCGTGCCAGCTGCTTTTTTTTATTTAAACGTATTTTTCCCGAAAATCGTACCCTTATTTTTAATACCCTCGAATGTGTGCATTTATCGTAGTCAATTTTCTACAGAGATGGTACAGATTATTCATTAAAAATCAATTCTCTTGATTTCAGAAGAGGACCGTGTGCGTGTTAAATAAACGATACAAATTACAATGAAACTAAAATTAAATAGCAATTTTTTAATTGATCTTACGTTGCAAATTCAAAGGATATTATAATTAGGGTACTTATATCATAGTTTTACTCCTGAATATCCGAAATCAGTAAGTAGTCATGAGCAAGAATTGCAGTACTTTGACAGGTCATCACGTAAAAAATTTCGGAGCTGCAGAAGAGTTAGACTCAATGTGAGATGAATATTATGTCCGCCGCATCACTATCTACGATACCCACGCACTATTCAGCATTATACGATTGAATAAAATAATTAAATTCAAAATTTGGTTACGATATTTCATGATATATCGAATTCAAGGCTCAACAGTTCAAATCCTCTAAGTGACAAACATTTCTTTTCAATCTCTTAGCTTCATTTCAATTTCATTAATTATTAGTTAAACCAAAGTCCAATTAATTTTGTATTTCTATATTAATTTTACTACACATTAAACGTACCCGCGAAATTGTCTAAATATTGCCATGCAACGTCGCAGCAATATTGCCTGCAATATTACATAACGAGGACATAGAGACATTGTGGCTATCTTGCGACAATATTGTTTGCAATGTTGCGATCTTGCAGTGCAATATTCCTGCAACGTTGCGGCAATATTCAGTGTTGTTGGGGATGTTTGGAAATGAAATACTTTTTAAACTTATCTCTAGTTGAGGATGCTTGTCTCACGAAATTTCTACGAATGAGTTCGAGATTGGTAATACCATGTGTAAAGACTAAACTAAATCTTCACTTTATAAGAGATTTTATTCAATTCGCTCTTCCACAATTTAACATGTACGATCTGCTCGACTCTACGGTATAGCTCCGAATGCCAGGCAAGACGCCCTGGTCCTTGTGGCTGGCTCCTTTGTCCATCCGCAGACATAAACAGCCAAGCCCTTATCTCCCGGTCCAAACATCCGCCAGACCTCTGGTTACAGCGGTCCCGACCATTCCGTCATCCACTGCTTACATTCGGCCTTACTGACTACTTCGGCGTCCTTGACGATAGACAAGTTTTCCTCCAATCAAGCCCAGCAATCTATCCTACAATCCATCAGTAGACACAGAAAGAATTAGTATAACCCAGTCTCCATCAGCTGTGCGGTGTTTGATCAATTGAGGTTACAGATTGCAACGCAGGGTGATCAAGCCCGCTCAACAATCCGAACCCCAACCGATACAAATACCCGGCTAACACAAAACAAACATAATGCAATGGACCACAAAAGCAAAACAACGAATATGCAAAACTACGGTCGCTAGCCTTGCCAAGACTGAGACAAGCTGAGTGAGCGACCGGTCACTTCAACTACACATCAGCCCTGACTCCGACTACCAAAGTCCAGGCCTCCACTCGGATATCCTGACCGGTAGGGTTGACAACTCCCTACCCTCGGACTATCCGAACTCGACCTACAGTCAATAGCCTCCGCCCGGACATCTTGACAGATAGGGTTGACTGAATTCCCTACCCCTCGACATCCGAACTCGGCCCGGCCCGGCCTTGCCTGCACCCGCGACGCCCAAGTAATTCTGACCCAAAATTACTGCTCGGGGTAACAGACTCTCGACCAAGTGCTACTGCACAACTTCCACAGTCAACGACTGCTTAAGAAACTCACCACTGACTACTGAGTGGCATCAAACGTAACCCAAGGCTTCATGCTGTCAACAGCAACCACAGTGCGACTGTTACGTGCCTTCTTCAGGTTCCGAAGATCAAGAACCTCATAACGGTCGTTAGGTAGAACAGCGGTCACCTTAAACGGCCCTTTCGCTACAGCCAGCAGCTTACGGCTATCCCCTGTCGCTCCAGATTTGGCAGCAACCATCACGACATCTCCTACTGCATATTTCGGAGGTGTACAGCGTTTTGCATCAAAACGCCTCTTCTGCTTCTCCTGGTCTGCACCCGTGGCAGCTTTCGCCACCTCGCGCATATCCTGCAGATCCAGCCGATCCAGTGTATGCTGGATATCAGCCAAAAGTTTGGCTCCCGCCAAACTGCGTGGCTTAAACCCGAATAACAGCTGCGTCGGGGATCTATGAGTGGTTCGATTGGTGGTACAATTGATAGCACTCTGCACCTGCTTCACCCTGTCGTCCCATTTCTCCTCCGCTTCCCCAGCACAGGTAGCTGCAAGAGAACTCAGCAGGGTGCGGTTCAACCTTTCGCACTGACCATTTGCCCGTGGCGTAGCAACCGCATTCAGTACGTGTTTTATGCCATACTCGACACAAAAAGCCTCGAACGACTTCGAAGTAAAGGCCGACCCTCTGTCAGTAATGATGCGGCTCGGTACCCCGAAAATTGCGATTACTTGACTCAATGCGCGCAGGACGTTCTTAGACGAAGTGTCACGAACAGGCTCAAGTATACAAAATTTCGTAAACCCATCAATTATCGTAAGAATCTGGGTATTCCTTTTTCGACTACGAACAAACGGCCCAACATGATCGAGATGCACGGTATGGAATGGCACAGCTATCTTCTCTATTGGATGCAATAACCCTGGTTTTTTCCCACCGGGGGTTTTATAGTACAAACAATTTAGGCACGCCTTAACATACTTTGAGACAAACTTTCTCAAACCTTTGAACCTGTAATGTTCACGCACCTTCTCTAACGTGCCATCAAAAGCAAAATGCCCTTGCTCATCATGACAGTATTTCACTACATGGAAACGAGACATTTTAGGTACCACCCATTTATTACCATTTTCGGTTTTCCGAAAAATGACTCCCCCTTCAAGAATATACTTGTCAAAATATTGCTTGGTATCCGGCCGTATATCCCTTGACTCCAGAATTTTCCGTATTACCTCAAGACTGGGATCTTGAATCTGAGCAACCTTGATCCACTCTGCCTCAGTGATGTCAATTGCACAACATTCTACAGGATTCCGACTCAAATAGTCTACATGAGCCAATTTCGTGCCCGGACGGTAAACAATATCAAAAGTAAAATCCTGCATATATATCCACCAACGAGCTACTCTGGGCTGAATATCCTTTTTGGCTGCGGTAGCCCTTACCGCACTACAATCAGTTACAACAGTAAACTTAATGCCCAATAGATAAACCCTAAACGCTTTCAAAGCTACCACTACCGCCAAGGTTTCCAGGTCATAAGAATGATATTTCTGCTCTTCAATAGTGGTTTTCCGACTAAAATATGCTACCACACGATTTTCCGCACCATGTTTTTGAAATAAAATCGCTCCCAACCCAATCGCGCTCGCATCAGTGTGAACCTCTGTTGGCAAAGTTGCATCGTAAATGACCAAAACTGGCCTATCAAACAGGATCTGCTTTATCTTATAGACAACTTCGGATTCCCTCGGCCCCCATTCCCAAGGTACATTCTTACGTAACAAATTAGTTAGCGGAGCAACCTTGCAAGCGAAATTCCTAATAAACCTGCGAAAATAACCAGCAAGACCCAAAAACTGCCGGACCTCTTTTACATTCTGCGGTTCAGTGGCTCTCAAAACCGCTTCTACCTTATAGATTCCCGGACGTACTCCTTCCTCTGAAATTTCGCGACCCAAATAGTCAATCTTACGCTGGAAAAACCTGCACTTAGCCAAATTCAACGTTAGGTTGCTCGTGTGCAAAGCCTTCAAGACTGCCTCCAATCGTTCATACGCTTCCTCCAAACTTTCAGACGCTATTAACACATCGTCAATATATACAAGAGCTAAATCCTTCACAACTCTTTTTATCATTGCCTGAAAGACTGAAGGTGCATTCACTAAACCGAACGGCATACGTAAAAACTCCCACTGTCCATCTGGAGTAACGAATGCCGTTTTCTCCACTGAATCAGGATGTATAGGTAGCTGGTAAAACCCTGATTTCAAATCAAGGGATGTAAACACCCTTTTCCCAGAAAGCTGATCAATTTGGTCTTCGATAATCGGCAACGGAAATTTCATCAACTTAGTCTTCCGATTCAAAGCCCGGTAATCTATTGCCATACGCGTATCACCAGTTTTCTTTTTTACAAGTACTACCGGACTAGCGTAGGGCGACGTACTCGGTCGAATTATACCATTTCTTTCTAACTCCGCCACCAAGTCACGAACTACATTCCTATCGGCTTGCGAAAGACGGTAAGGTTTATGGAAAACCGGTTCATCGTCCAAAAGCTCAATTTTCAATTCCGCTATTGCCGTTCGACCTAACTCATCATAACAAAATGCTACACAATCTCGGTATTCATTCAATAATCGCAACAACCGGCTTTTATCCCCTACACCTTCACCGTTGGAACAAATATCCGCCTCAACGATGGATCTCTTTTCAACTCAATGAGTCACGCTCACTTCCAACGCTTCTCTACGATAACTATCACATGTGAACGTGACTCCCGAAGAATCAGCTATCGCTCGAGTCCCGGTTTTGTTTAATACATCCCTACCGATAATAATTTCCTTTGACAACTGTTCATCCGACACAATCAAAACCTTGACTTTAAACGGTATATTGTCAATAAGAACAATAATTCTAGAACGGCCAATGGGCACTACCACCGAATTATTAAAACCAGATAATACCTTATCCGTGTTTTTAAATGGCAAATTCAATTGACGCGCGATACTTTCCCGAATTATCGAGCAGTCACTCCCTAAATCAATCGTGCATATTTTCTCTTCCGATTCTACCACGCACTTTTTTAAGGGCCTCGTCAAAGATTCGGTTTTCACTTCCAGCGCTTGAACTCGAGAGTTTCCGGCAATGTCACCCGACACCGATGCCCCTTCTACACCTAGTCACGCCTTTTCAGCTTTCTCCCTCGTCTCTTTACGTTGTTTCTTAAAACATTTGCTGTCCGTGTGACCCAGTGCACCGCAATACCCGCACTTTATTTTAAACTTATCTTTAGTAAAAGCAACGCTATCGTCGGTTCTCACCGAATCCCTAACATTCGGCTCCTTATCAGAATCTTTCATTATTCTATTTCGTAGGGGACAGTTATATTTTAAATGACCCGTCTTCCTACAATTGAAACAAACATTTGAATCAGCTCGTCTCACTTTCTCTCGCACCGCTCCTTGATCGGAAAAATCTTTTTTCCCCTTAGTAGGATTTAATTTGCCCGCTAATTCAACTATAAGCGACTCTAAACAATTTGTTAACTCCGGAATTGTTTTCTTTTTAGCTGCCGTAAGACCCAATCTAATTTGCTCGTCATGAATGCCATGCACCACGAACTCAACCAACTTTACCTCCGGCACGTTCAAGTTCAGTTTATTAATTCGCTTGAGTTTCTCAAAACAGTATGCTTGCAAGCTTTGCCCCGACACACTTTTATATCCTACCGCGACTTCCAAAAGTTTTCCGAAATTTTCCTCTCCGGCAAATTGAGTACTTATAGATTCTGAAAACTCGCCCCATACCAACGGTGGACTCGCAAGACTATCAAACCACTGTTTGGCAATACCTTGCAATTTACCTACCGCGTAAAAAACCTTTTCTGTCTCGTCCCAATCGCAAACTATTGCAAACTCGTTAATTTTCCGCAACCATTCCAACACCGACACATCCCTAACCTCAGGATCAAAACCCGGTATGATTTTGTCGTTCGTAACACGCTTAGCACGTTTAGAACCTGCCCTAAGAGCGTCCGCCAAAGCTGACGTCAATTTCGCAAAATCGGACTCACCGATTACCGAGGTACCGCCACCAGTGCTCGTACTTCTTCCTTCGTCCGATCGCCTTTCCTTCGATCGGCTTCTGCTAGGCGTTCTCCTACGCCTGGATGATGATCGGCTTCTGCTAGGCGTTCTCCTACGCCTGGAGTCCCCACGTTTATCCTGTCTACGTGGGCTTCTAGCGCGATGCCCACGACGTCGGCTCGTTTTTCGAGATCGCTCCCGTTCACGATCCTCTGGTGACTCTGATCGCTTCCTACTAATTCTCTTCGACATCTCAGGAATTTCTGTCACTCCACCACGTATTCTCAAAACTTGGCCGAAAACGGGTCTTCAAACAATTTACACAGACTTAGTTCGACACGTGTGTCTATCCCACTTCTGAATTGTAAAGACTAAACTAAATCTTCACTTTATAAGAGATTTTATTCAATTCGCTCTTCCACAATTTAACATGTACGATCTGCTCGACTCTACGGTATAGCTCCGAATGCCAGGCAAGACGCCCTGGTCCTTGTGGCTGGCTCCTTTGTCCATCCGCAGACATAAACAGCCAAGCCCTTACCTCCCGGTCCAAACATCCGCCAGACCTCTGGTTACAGCGGTCCCGACCATTCCGTCATCCACTGCTTACACATGAATATGTTTATTTCCAATTCCTATGTGTTCTTCAAAAGGTGAAATACTGGTTGCAGTATTTCGAAGCATGTTAAGAAGACAGGTGGCGGCTAGAACTATTACATCAGCAGTTACTGGTCGAGTTTCAATGGGTTTTTAACAATATTCTCCAACGCCCAGCTAGAATTCCGAACGCATTTTCTACAGTTCGTCGAGCTCTTGAATGACGATAAAAAAATCCCAATGTTCTGTAAGAATTTCCAGTTGCCAAGTATCTGTAAATAGTGTAACAAATGCCTAAATATTAATTCATTAATCTTTACATTGTCCTTTGGCGACCAGGTGGCTTTTTAAACTAATTACTTTCTCTGTCCCAGGCAATGATTGCAAGAAAAATTGGAACAAACTACGCAATGCGTACAACCAGGCTAAAAATCGTAGAACTACGAAATCAGGTCAAGCATCCAAGAATTTGAGCAACTGGAAATATGAAAATGAAATGGCTTTTCTGAGTCCAACTCTCGTTCCAAGAAAAACTCGAGGAAATACGGAACACAGCCCCCTGATGAGGATGGTGATGTCAATGATGGAATCCAGGAAGAAATTGGCTCATGTCCACTTGAAAAAACAGACTCACAAGTGATCTCGAATCGAACGGTTTTGCAATTTCCAGAAAGTTCTCAATCAAACGCACCAGGAAATGACCTATTCCAAAGCGCAATCCCTACAATGGCGGAGGTCATCGGCAATACCACGGCCAATGTGTCCGAATCTTCAAATTTTGCTCAATCCTCCGCGAAGCCCGTAAGGCCTTGTGTTGGAAAAAGACATTTGTCGTCATCCGTGCAAGAAAAATGATTACAGTTATGAGAGACAACCAACGTTTTCGCTCTCAATTACTTTTTCAAAGTGCATCTGATGCTCCGAAGAACAATGTGCACGACGAATGTGAACTTTTTTCCTCAGCTTGGCGAAAAATGTAAAAAAACTGCACCCCGATGAGCAAATCATGGTGAAGATGGCAGTAAGCAACATTGTTTACGAGGCAGCGTTGCAAGCTGCACGCAGAAACTTATTTCAGGAGGACTCATCATCATCATCTCACCAATGTTCCTCAGCACCATCTCCTCGATCTGAATTCAATTTGGATTGGTCATCGGAGTCAAGCACCTCTTGTACTGACCATGGGAATCGACAACAAACAGACTTGTAATCACTTTTATTTAAGGAAATATATATTTGAGGTTGAACTATTACACGTTGTAAAAAAATTTCAATAAACCGTCTTTTTCTAAAATTTTTAGAGTCACTGCGATAATTCATTTTTCCCTTGAAATCCGCTTTCAAAATAATATGTTAGCACTTACCTCAAGCAATTTGCAAGTCGTATCTCAGCCGAAATGCTTTCCCTGAGTTGAGTAGAGGATTTCTCGATTTTTGGGCCAACCAAGCTTAGGAGATGGTAGAATTCAGTTTTCGTCATTCGGTAATACCACTGAAACCGCTTTTCATCTTCTAATAGTTGAGGCATTAAATTTTGGAATTCCTCGAATTCGTTTCGTTCCATATTAATGGGATGCACCCATTCTCTAGACGAACAAATGGATGCAATCCATTCTCGAACTCAACAACCAAAAAATCACGGCTCCTTCTCTTTCTCACCCGTACATCCTGTCCGTCTCGAGGAGAAGGAAAAGTCCCTAGCCACGAGACCCTAAACTCGAAAGTTTAAACGCAACCTAACACTCTTCCTTGTAAAGAAAACAAAATGTTCTCTAACAATTTCCCTCTCTCTCTTTTTTTTTTAAAGTCCTCAGACAACGAATAATCTTCAAGATAGCTTGGTTTCCTCCTTTCTCTTCGTGGACGCTGAGGTGTTCCCGGTGTCTCAGGTGTCCTGGCCGCTTGTTCGGATGAGCTCCCTTCTCTTTCCTGGCGTCGTCTCCGCGGTGGTCTTGCACTAGGAGGTTGAAAATTCGCTGCCTCCTCTGCGATTCCTTCTTCGTGATACAATTGTAGTTGTTCCTCTGGGTCTATATAATAATCACAGATTTGTTCCCTCTGTGACGATTGTCGTGGCGTATTTTCTCCTGTTTCCCTTAGTTGGTTTTTATGTCGTAACCACACTCTTCCATAATCCAGCATGACTTTGTAACGCAATTTTCCTGTTTGCTGTTGTACTCGACCAAAAATCCATTTCTTCTTTCCAAAATAATTTCGGCAGGCCACTCTTCTTCCTTCTTTTAGATGGTTTGACATCTTCTTCCAGGATATTTGATCCTCTCTTTGATGTAGTAAATTCTTTGGATTCAATAAATCTAAATGGCATCTAATTTTCCTGTTGAACATTAGTTCCGATGGTGATTTACTCGTTGCGACGTGTGGCATATTCCTGTATTGAAATAAAGTTTGTTGTAGTTCCATTTCGAGATTTGTACAATTTAGTTCCATTTTCTGCAATGACTTCTTGATTGTCTGCACAAATCTTTCCGCTTGCCCATTCGTTGATGGATTGTATGGGCCTGTTAGTTTATGTGTGATGTCATTTGCCTTTAGAAAGTCTTTGAATTCTTCCGAGGTAAATGTTCTGCCATTATCCGTCACTAAAATTTTTGGTAGACCGAAACATGAAAATATTTCTTTCAGTTTCACGATTGTTGTTGTGGCTGTAATATTTCTTACTACGTATACTTCTGGCCACTTGGCGTAGGCATCCACAAGGATTAGGAAAACTTTCCCCAGGAATGGTCCCGCAAAATCGCAATGTAGTCGTTCCCATGGACCCGTAGGNATATTTCTTTCAGTTTCACGATTGTTGTTGTGGCTGTAATATTTCTTACTACGTATACTTCTGGCCACTTGGCGTAGGCATCCACAAGGATTAGGAAAACTTTCCCCAGGAATGGTCCCGCAAAATCGCAATGTAGTCGTTTCCATGGACCCGTAGGTTGTTCCCAGGTGTGTTTCTCCTCCTTCATTGGGTTGTTTCTGTAAGTGTTGCATTCGACGCAGTTCCTGGCTAAATCCTCGATATCGTGATCCAGGTTTTTCCACCAAACGTATCCTCTTGCTAGGTTCTTCATCTTTACCACTCCGAAGTGTCCCGTGTGTAGCTCTTTTAGTACCCTTAATCTTAAGTTTTGTGGAATTACTACGCGAAATCCTCTCATTAAGATTTCTCCTTTAATGCTAAATTCTCTAGTACTAATGTTCCATGTATCTTTTTCTTTTAACTCCCTAACTGATTTCAGAGCTTCCATTATTTTGTATATTCCCTCATCTTTTTTAGAAGCTTCAACAATTTCTTTTGCTGTAACTGGTAATGTTTCTATACTATCAATGTAGAATGCATCCACGACATCCATGATCATGCTGCATTCTGGTAATGGTAATCTCGACAATCCGTCCGCATTTCCATGCAATTCGGATTTTCGGTACTGAATATCAAATTGAAACACTTGCAGGAAAATGGCGTAATGTTGCATTCTCATCGCGCTAAACAAAGGTAAACTTCGTGATGGATTGAAAATTTGTGTAAGCGGACGGTGATCTGTAATTAAGGTAAATTTGTTTCCATACAAATATTGATGTAAACACTTAACTGCGTACACAATCGCATATGCCTCTTTATCGATTTGGGAATACTTTCTTTGTACTTTCGAAAATGTTTGCGAAATGTATTGTAGCGGTTTTTCTTTTCCGTCCGGAAATCTATGTGATGACACAGCTCCTACCCCATACGGACTAGCATCGGTAGCTAAAAGTATTGGTAACTTTGGATCGTAATGGACTAAACAACTATAACTCTGAAAAGCACTCTTTGCTCTCACGAAAGCTTCCTCGCATTTTTCTGACCAAATAAATCTATTATTTTTGTGTAACAATTCGTTTAAAGGATGTAAAATTTTACTAACATCTTGTATAAATCTTCCGTAATAATTTATCATTCCAATAAACGCTCTAACATCCGTCTTATTCGTAGGTCTTGGCATGTCATCGATCGCTTTCATTTTCTTTTTATCTTTATGAATCCCATGCTTATCGATTACATAACCTTTGAAAAATTCACATTTGCTTAAATTAATTTTAATATTGCATTTATTCAATTTTTTTAACACTTGATTCAATTTTCAAAATGTTCCTTTATCGTCGAACCTGTAATCTTAATATCGTCTAAAAATGCACTAACTCCAGGAATATTACAGAGTAAATTTTCCATTTCTCTCTGCCAAATCGCTGGAGCAGACGCTATTCCATACATTAACCTTGTACATTTATATAAACCTTTATGAGTATTTAAAGTCAGTATTTTTGAACTTTCTTAAGTAATTCTCTATTAATGTCTTCACTATTGACCTGTAACATTGGTACGAACAACCTATTTGCACCGTTTTTTTAAATTAATTGATGCAACCAGTCTCGACCAAGCAATGGTTGTCGCTCAATTGGTGTTAAATAAATGTTTAGGTTATAGTTTTGGTTCGCAAATTTTACGGTCACTGTAACGTAGCCATCAACTTGAATTGATTTTTTACAATACGTAATTAATTTTAAATCTGACTTATGGACTACTTCACCCTTCAACAAAGTACGTGCATGTTCTTTGAACATCACTGAAACTGCTGCACCACTATCAATTTCGAATCGAATATTCTTTTTGTTCACTAATAAGGTAACGAAAAACTTCTCACGTTGATTGGTGTGTTCCAGTTGCAAGATTTCCTCCAACTGGTTTGCTTCATTTGTCTTCTTGAAACAAGCTTTCGATAGATGACCCTGGACTCCACACGAATCACATTTCATGTTCTTCGGTAAACGGCATTCCGTGGCTAAGTGTCCTGGTTTACCACACCGGAAACACTTTACATTGTTAACGCCTGAATATCCTTTATTTGGTGTAAAATGGCGTGGTGGCTGACTGGTTCCCGTCGACTGCTTCTGGTTCGTTTGGTCCGGCCTTTTCCTAGGAGTTGGTCCTTTCTTGAATTTCTTCTTTCCCGTGTGTAGGTAATCCACGAATTGGGCATCGCCCTTAAATTGAATCATTTCCTTCTCTGACAATTCCATTGCCATTGCAATTTGTACAGCTTTTTCATAAGTAAGATCCTTAGTTTCCAAAAGTCTGGTTCTTACCCTATTGCTTTCTAAGCCAAAAACCAACTGGTTGCGTAGGGAAGTTTGTAAGTGCGATTGGAAATTGCAAGTTTGACTTAATTTTTGTAAAGCATTAACGAAAGTTTTTATATTTTCGCCGGGTTGCTGTCTTCTTTGGTTAAATTTGTAATTTTCAGCAATTTCGTTAACTTCTGGTTGATAAAGTTCTTGTAACTGACGTATTAAAGTATCGTATGGTTTGGTGTAAGGATCCTCATCATTGAGGTAATCGCATAGTACTTCGAAGCACGAGATTCCAATGAAATGTAATAGATACATTACACGTTTTTCATCCTTGATATTGAACATCTTGAAAGATCCTTCCAGTTGCTGTATCCACCTTTTCCACTTCATGGTTTCCGGATTGAATTTGTCAATTTGTAATTGCGAATGTAACGCCGGTGTAGCCAGTTCGCTCGCTGTCGCCATGGTGCACGTGCTCTTGTAGGTTAACTTTTCTCGTACACTTTATTTTTGAAATTCTAGCACAACAATCCCATCCTCGTCGCCAATTTACTGTTGTGTATGTGCTTAGAATAGGAAAGAAAACACTATGACTACTTGTACTCCTCGATGCCTTTTATACCTCACTCTAAATACCGATTACAATTTGTCTTGTCTTCTACATCTACCTTGCATCACTCTCGAACTCAACAAACAAAAAATCACGGCTCCTTCTCTTTCTCACCCGTACGTCCTGTCCGTCTCGAGGAGAAGGAAAAGTGCGTAGCTACGAGAACCTAGACTCGAAAGTTTAAACGCAACCTAACACTTACTCTTTCTTTATATCACATATTACAAGTGGAATTCCAATTTTGTGCGAAGTCTTCCCTATTCGTTCGACGAGTCGTTCCAGGTTTCTGAGACAAATATTTGCCGGGGTGGGCATTTTGTCCCATCGTTTGGAAAAATTCGCCCCACTATCCGAATGCGTTAAGGGTGGGAACAAAAAGTGAACCCAGGTGAACGAGAGATGGTTGTGAAATATCTATTCCGGATACTCCTATCCCCACCTGTAAAAGTAAACGGTTTATGAATCGGAAAGCTAGGTCTTAAAACCTCTTCAGGGGTCTGAGGCAGATGATCCCTTAACCCTTATGACGCTGTGTCCCTTCTCCAGCTAGGCTTTTTCATGTCATGCTGAACTGTATCGCCAATGAACGAACACCCCTTAGAACCTATGATCTTCTTGTTTTGACCATAAACGACCCACTCGACCATCTTGGCAGTCGCAGGTATACAGAACATCTTGTGAGCGATCCCGGTACCATTCGAAGGGCGAGGAGGACGGCCAACGGAGGCGTTTCAGAGGATGCGAATTCTACATAACTGTTTCTTCTCCCTTAGGAAGGAAGGTTATCTTTTTAAGATTTCCCTTTGTCCAAACAAATAAAAAAGATATAAAGAACATCTTTGTCTTGGAGGCAGACGATGACAAGTGCTGCTTCGTCTCAAAACAATCAGAGTTCGGTCGTACGATTAAAAAGTTAATTTGAATCGTACTTGTTCAACTGCCCGAAACGATTGGCAGGTTGATGAACGTGAATTTTGTGTTAACGCTCGTAACGATAGCGTACTTTCAGAGTGTGTTCAATGCCCGACTGCTGGCAAGGATCTCGAAGATGCCCGAAACGATGGCAAGATTCGATTTCGATCGCTCGTGAAAGCGCAATGAACAGTGCAGCCGAAATGCTGCTGCCACTGCTCCAGTAAAATGCTTCGAAGTTAGTGGGAAGAAACGCTGATTGGTTTTCTTGTGACGTTTTATTCCAATCAGACTTTATTTAATACAAGCTAGTACCACACTACCCGAGTCCTTCGTATGTTTAAGACTCAAGGGGGTGGAGCTAAGTCGGTGAAGACGAAAACGTTTCACACTGACACCTTGGTGGTCTGCAACGGTCGAAATACCATTGCGATAACGAACGCGTAAACAAACCGAAGAACATGCGACACCCAAGTGAGAGATATTTATAAAATTTACTCCCGTTCGTTTAAAATAGTGAAGCAGAGTTTAAGAAAAATCGTGGGGGTGTAACACACCCCAGTGTGTAGAACAAGGGTTAAATAAATGGAGAATTCGTTTGAATAGTTTATGACAAATACGTGCGAAAAGATTATTTTTGAGAATTTGAATTATCATTTCGAGATTCATCATTTAGTTAACAACAAGTCGTATATATTTCCTGTCAATCTCGTCATAATTTAAAAATTCCAAAGATTAATAAATAATCGGTCGATTCATTGTCAGTGGTCGATCGTACGGCAACTACCTGGGCCGGTATTCTTGAGTTCACTCGCGCGGTCTATCGCACGGCTCGAGCGATCGTCACTCGTGCCGCCAGTGACGCTCAAGTAGAGGGCTCGCGTTCGTCTTGTCTCGAGTCGTGTGAGAATACCGCACGATCGTTCGGTCTTCTTGAGCGTCACTGGCGGCACAAGTGACGCTCAACTAGAAGGTCTCGCGTTCGCCTCGTCTCGAGTCGTGTGAGAAGAATGCACGATCGTACGGACAGAAACAGGAGATCATCGGGAAATTCGTCGGGGATTAGGCCATCCCAGGGATCAATCTGAATCCTCTCCTCATTGAGGAACTGCAATCCATGGTACACAGGCATGTTTAAACAAAAAAGAAATGGGCTTATTTAGCACGAGTAGGTGTATTAT
>SMSR01009308.1:0-16419 GCA_019453355.1 Ceratina japonica | reverse complement strand
GAAATGAAGAGATTACGTTTCCGAATGCTGTCACTGATTAAAGTAATTTCATGATCTTATACTATTTCCTGTCACACGTGTCTCTTTCAGTTTTATAAATAAAACCACTAATAGTTTCATTTATACTTGTACAATTTCGTACGATTATTATTTTTTACCTGTCTGTTATCTTAATTATTGTTAATGAAGATGTAATTGTTCCAGGCATTCTCAGTGTTCATAATTTGTGGTATAGTAGCAGTTCAAATGACAAGAAAACATATAAACCTCCGGGAACCACCATAAAACCTGAAGAATGTGTACCTGAAAGTACGTATTCTAAACCAAAGAGACCTGTTCCTTTATGCGAATCTCAGCCTAATGCGTCTTGTCCACCGTCTTGTTATGAAGTTTGTGGGAAACCAGATGATTCTGAAAAGCCAAGCGATAAGAAACCGCCTCCACAGCATTGGAAGATATTGGCTACTCTTCTCATAGCTGGAGTCACATTATACGCGGTGTGTACATAATTTTGTCAGTTTTGCTGAATGTTTTGTTCTGCGTAAAAATTTTCAGTCTAACTTCGAAACACTTTTTGTTTTTTTTTTATTTTTTTTTATTTTGTGACATTCTTATTTAACAATCCTTTAGATATCTTCCTCGAATTGGTTTTCCTCAAAGAAATCAGATTCTCAGAAGGCTGTAAGTAAGAGTAAGTTGAACGATAGCTTCTGATTGTAAAATATTTTCTCAGCTGTAAGACAGTAGAATCTTAATACGTTTTAATGCGTTGTCAGGTAAAAAGGATGAAAAGAAACGGAAAAGGACGCTGGATAAAGTTAAAACGCCGCCTACTTCTAACTTAATTCCTTCAGAAATTCCTTACCTCTTAATAGGAGGAGGAACAGCTGCATTTTCTGCATTTAGGTCTATTAAATCTAGAGATCCTAGAGCTAAGGTACATAGCAATTTTCATATTTATGTTCCTTGAATGAGAATATTAAATATAATATAGTATATAATTTATTTGGTTTAGGTTTTAGTAATATCGGATGAAGCAGACTTGCCATACATGAGACCACCATTATCTAAAGAACTTTGGTATAATAGAGATAGGAAAACAACTGCGCAATTACTTTTTAAGCAATGGAATGGCGCTCAAAGAAGGTGAGTCAGAAGAATGTGATAATAATCAAATAATTGCTAATTCGGGTTTAATTCCAATATAAATAATCGATTGTTCGTTATACTTTCAGTGTATTTTATGAGCCGCCTGAGTTTTATACACAAATAAAAAGTTTGAGTAATTCTGAGAAAGGTGGTGTGTCCGTAGCGACGGGTTGGAGAGTTAAAAAAATTGATGTTCCAAATAAACTTGTGATACTCGACGATGGTTATCAAATAAAATATGATAAATGTCTTATCGCGACTGGTAAGTATTTACTAGTGGAAAAATTTACAATTATATAGGATTTCATTAACAATGTACATGCAGGTGCGGCGCCCAAAAATCTTCCAGTATTCGAAACGATGCAGGATGAACTCAAAGAGAAAATTATAACGTTTAGAACGAAGGAAGATTTCCTTTACCTGGAAGACATTGTGAATAATCCTAAGTGTAAGAATGTAGTAATAATTGGAGGAGGATTCCTTGGCTCAGAACTTGCTTGCTCACTCGCTCGTAATTGTAGGTATTTACTCAGTTCTATTATATAGTAAATATTTAATCTTCTTATTAGTTGAAAATAATTGTGTGTTTGTCCAGTAAGCGGAGATAAAAAGGTGTACCAAGTGTATAAGGAGAAATTTATAATGGATCAAGTATTGCCACAGTATCTAAGCGAATGGGCAACGAAGAAAGCAATTTCCGAGGGTGTTCAATGTATTTCTAATTCCGAAGTAGAGGATTATTCGTATAAAAATGGGAAACTGTCTCTTGTCCTTTCGGATAATCAAATTGTACATATTACTCCTTTTTTTAACTTTAAAAGTGTTGCATGAAATAATAATGTACTGATTTATTCGTGTTTGTTATTAAAGCTCGATGCTGATCAAGTGATTGTAGCAGTGGGCGTCGAACCAAACACTGACTTGGCACATGTCTCGCAATTAGAAACGGATCATGAAATAGGTGGCTTCCTTGTCAATGCTGAATTAGAAGCGAGGAGCAATTTATGGGTTGCCGGAGATGCGGCTTGTTTCTATGATGTCAAACTTGGTAGGAGAAGAGTGGAACATCACGATCACGCTGTAGTTTCAGGGAGATTAGCAGGAGAGAACATGACTGGTGCAAGTAAGTCGAGACTTGAGAGAATTACGAGGATTAATATAAACTAGATGTGTTCTGTGTCAAAAACTCAATAGGACCGTGATAAACTGGTATTTATATTTCTCTGTATTGATTAGGAAAGCCATATCTGCATCAATCGATGTTTTGGTCTGACTTGGGGCCAGAAGTTGGATACGAAGCGATTGGAATTGTGGACTCATCACTGCCGACTGTTGGTGTCTTTGTAAAATCGTCCATGTCTGATAAAGTACAATCCGTCAATAATACAGATGAGACTACACAAGCCTCAGATAAAAAGGTAATAAAATTTGTTACAATTCAATTTAATTACGATTGTAATTGATTTTTATATATATTTTTCCAATGCAGACAATAAATCTGTCGCACATGCAAAGTTCACAATCGAACCCGGAAGGAGATGTCAAATCAGAAAGTGATGACACAAAAGTATACAAAGATGATAATCCAAAACCATCGGATAAGCCTGAAGTGTATAATGACTACGGAAAGGGTGTCGTTTTCTATTTGCGCGACGACATCGTGGTCGGGATAGTTCTTTGGAATATTTTCAATCGAATGCCAGTCGCCAGACAGGTACGTCGCAAGAGAAGAAACAGAGTTCAGCCTTCGTTAACCCTTTCTATTATAATATATATATAATATAATAATTATATAATACATGGTATACGATTTGTCACAGGTTCTCGCCAGGGGCACAAAATACGACGATCTAAACGAGGTAGCAAAACTTTTTACCATTCATGACGACTGATCCTACTAACGCAATAATTTCCATGGCCGCACGGCGTCATTACTGTACATAAGGTTTATTTATCTATCCATCAAGTTCCGAAATATTTTACAAATAAAAAAAATCTGCAAACCGATTTTCTCATCCCTGAGTTCGAAAGGTACGACTTGTATAAATATTGCACATACCACGTACAAAGTATTTTCAACGACAAGAAAAAATCTATAAATAGGAGCATTCATACGATAGACGAATGAAATATGTTTACTGAACTATTATTAGATGTGAATTTTATTAGCAAATAAATGAACAGCTGTTTTGTTAGTTATTTAATCGAAGTCTAATATCATTTTCACATTTCTTACTGTACATATTGCATGCAGCATTTCTTTACATGCTTGCATTTCTATACACGGTGTCGTTGCGTACAGCATTTCACAAAATACATTATTTAACAGACGTCTATACAAATTTACACGGTTGCTTCTGCCGCTACTTTACTAATGTAATAACTGTTTATTAAAAAACAATGCAATTCTTTATTTTTGATATAACAAGAATAGATCTTTATTTAACTGAATCCTTTGAGCGCGAACTTGGGCAAAATTTTATTCCCGTATCTCTTATCTAACATATCCATGAACCTAAAGTAATGATGACATCGAAATGACTCTTCAAAGTCCTATAAAATAACATTTCAAACATAATAATATGTGTAGAAGATTAAAGAACGTGAGATTCATTGTGTACGTACTATGTAGTCGGGCCACAGCTTCCCAGATGTTACAGTTTCCATAATTGCACGTTGACAATGTTTTAATAGCGATGCACAGTAGTATATTAAATAGTCAGGTGAAAACAGCATGCAAACAGCGAAGAAATGTTTGATCTCCGACCATGGGAGAAAACTCCAGAAGCATTGCAGTAGCATTGAATTACATATCAGAGACCAATTCATTCCAGAGGTACTCTGCAGTCAAACAAAAATAATTCTATCAGCTTAGCTTATTCAATTTTAATGAAACATTTCTAAGTTCAGTTTGCATGTACCTTGAGGGCGAATTTAATATGTGCAAGCTCGTTGCTGACGATGCTCTCTAATAGTTGCATGAATGTAAATTGTATACCACATTCCTCCCTAGAATATTCGTCCACCACTTTTCCTAAATTAGGCCAGAGGAACACTGCTATCGGGAATTGTATTAACTGTGTGATAAACGTTTTGCATCTGCAAATTTTGAACTATTATTGTTTATCCAAAATGAAACATTTATGGTATTAATTATAAGAATATAGCTGTTTGATCATTTAAATATTTTTATGTACAGTTGATTTTTAGTATAATATTTATATTTACGTAGGAATTTTTCTATAAATGCATCAGAGTCTGATCATAACTGGCGATTAAAAGGTCGATGATGATTAACGATTATCTTACACGCATTGTATTCACGATGGGGACCAAGTTTTCAACCTGAGACCTGCCAGTGATGATACTTTGACTAGCTAGAGTTACCCGTAATACCAGCAATATTGGAACCGTTTCGTTGACGAATTTTTGTGTCGACGAGACGCGTTTCGAATTTGCTGGTAGGGATGAATTCGCGGTCAACTGAGGCGACCTTTTCACAATCATATAATACCTTTCTATGTTTCCTTCGCAGATGATGAACACTGTAGATAAAAACCAGTCGAATCCATCGAATTTCTTCGGTCTCTCATACTGAATGAATCCGTAACACGCATTTATGAATTCTTGCAATCTCTCTTTATTCTCAGTCGTATTATTTAAGACATCGTTCTGTTCTGCGTAGTATAAAACGAAATCAATTCCGTGTATCTCTTCTGTGAACCAAGAGTCTGTACTCGACGATACGTTCTCCTCCCATTCGAAGTGTTCTCCCCATTCTGAGGTAGGAATCGCTTTGTGCATTTTATCCAGCAGTTGAATTAATACTTTATTCTATAAAAAGTGAATTTATAAATCCAGCAATTGAATTAATACTGAATTCTATAAAAAGTGAATTTATAAATCCAGTAATTGAATTAATACTGAATTCTATAAAAAGTGAATTTATAAATCCAGCAATTGAATTAACACTGTATTCTATAAAAAGTGAATTTATAAATTCAGGAATTGAATCAATATTCTAATACGTTTCCTACTAAAGATATCTTCAATCAAATATCAAGTGACTCTTACTTTTAAAGGATCCTGTGATCCTTTATACGCTTCTCTAATTTGTTCGACCCAATCGGTGTCTAACAATCCTGGTGCCTCGGCTCGTAGTGAATATTCCAACTCGGTCTCGTATTCATCTTCGTCTTCTTCTGGACCGATTTCTTTATCATATCTCTGCGGAGGCAACGTCGGCAAATCGTACTCCTCCGATTTCGATGTTTCTTCTTCTTCATCTTTGGTTTTAACGAAATAAGTTTTCGATAGAATTTTGTGTCGCATTAAAGTGTAATCGTCGACGTACTTTACACTCGCCTCTCCTCCGTCCTCGTTCCCATCGAAGTGTTCAAGTTCTAACAAAATATTCTACAAAAGATTCATACCAGAATCATTCGAAAGGAAAGTTAACTTATCTTCAAAACGTATGAAGGAGTTACCTGAAAGTTCAGTAATTCTAGCAGGTATAAACAGACGTTTAAATTCGAGATGACAGCATTCAATGATAGAAGACCCAAATAATGGTAGTTTGACTCAGGGTTTACCGAATCGTTAAACAATTTTGGTAAATTGACTGGATAATTCTGTTCCTCGTTGTAGGAGTCTTTAACGTTTGTCATAAATGCAGAGAAGCCTTTAAAAAAGAAATAAATTGAGTTTGATATTAAAAGACTCAACGAATTACTTTTTTCATTCATTGCCCTTACACTTAAAATTAAGAGAGAAGAATGTTAACGTCTGTAAAAGTTTCTGGATATTCTCATGGTTCCACGGATCATAGAAGTGGCACGGATCTTCTAATGTTTGACAAGCGTCTGAAAGCAACGTGGACAACACATGGGACGCGAGATTGGCGATCACGTTATGGCCCAACTGGAAGAATGCTGAGGATGTTACGAAATTGACCACCTCAATAGAAGTCCACGACATCCTCAGAGGCGTCACGGATCCCTCGATTAATTCTTGAAACACCGTCGTCTGTTGAACGAGGGCTTTCAATCCGAACGGTATAGATACCATTTTAAGCAATAAAGCGTTAACTGCACTGCAAATAAATTGTTTTAACTTCATTTTCTTCCCTGGTTGTAGCAATTCATAAGAAAATACAGGATGTTTCAGGATCCATGGTCAATAATTTAAGGGATGATAATCCAATACTAAAAATCTTATTCCGTTTCAAAATGTGTCAGAATATTAATAGAAGTCACTGCATTTGAAGATAGAGAAATATACATAACATAATCGCTCTAACAAATTACCTGTTAATCTGTTGAGCTTTATTTTCATTTTCCAAATAAGATTTGTCTAACTTCTTATAGAAATACGACACAGCAGGATAGAATTCTTTTTCGACTTTCAGCTGCACTATTTCATAGACATCGAACACGTCGAACAGCTTCTGTATCACTTCGAACAATTTAAGAAGATACTCCAAATTCATAATTGAAAAGGGTTGTCTCAGCGTATTCGATGCGATTATTATGATGAACATAGCCGGACATTTGGACAGACTCTTCTCAAAATTGACTGTATGCTCTTTGCATTGCGAGATCAGAAACCGGGAACCGTCAGCCGTGTCCAGCATGTGTAAAATAATATTCAACGTGTGTGGCCATATCCTAACATTATTCTCTGACATTGATTGCAAATGGCACAATGCAATATGATAAAACTCGTTGTCATATAAAATCATCGGCTTGTCTAAAATAAATTGAAGAGCGTAGCAAGAGACTTCGTGTACTCCTGTTAAAGTCTCCGTTGACAACTTATTTAAAGCTCTCAAAGAGGCTGTCATGAACTCCGACACTGAAAATGGGACCTCGAACGTATTCTCTGTTAAAAGCTTGCGGCCCGCCTCGTAAGCGCAGAGCTGCGATATGAAACACAAACAGTGAAGGTAAGTCACCGTCTTCACTGTGTTCCCGTTAATGATAACTTCCATTGGGTCGTCGTAAATCGAAACCGACGTCGAGTGCGGAGGCTCCGCCAGTCCTTTCNAGAAATAAACTGAGGACAGACGTGTTTTACAGATTGAAAAAGAAGGTGAAGAAAGCAAAGGCCACAGCAGCCAGTAAAAAGGCGGCAAAGAAGTAATTTTTTATTGTATGAAATAAATACGAAAATATCTTATAACTGCGGTATTATTAATTTAACCCTACACTTTTATATTTTAAATTTAAGTATATCTGGGTTACAATTCAACAGATGCTGAACTCAAACTTCATTTCATTAATTCATTTTTTATTTGCTTTAAAGATACAATACAGATTTTTTAATCTCGAAGAAAAATAAAATGCTTTGTATGTTTCTACAAAAGATACTTAGTTATATTACAATTACATCTTATTAAGAGGAAAGAAGCTTCAATACTATTAAGCATAGTAGAAAGCACAGAGAAGAGTAAGACAGAGAATTTCATTTAAGTATTTCTCCCGTGAGAGTATAAACTAATTACATTACGTGCATCAACTTGATATGGATTTATTAATTAATCATCTCTCTCTCGTAGCCTGTTCAACTTAACTGGTAACAAATTTACCAATTCCCTGCAAAGATTCAGCTCGACCTTCATCACCTCAGCAGCATTGGGATATCTGTCGCAATAGTCAACTACAAATCTGTACGCGTTATAACTGTTCTGCGTATTTTCCAATTGAATCGTTTTATCGAGACTTATTATTTTATTGTATAATCTGCCGAGGTGGAAATAGGAGAACAGAGCCGATTGCATTACCTCGGCGGGGAACTCCGACCCAGAATTCGAATTACGCATTTGTATCGAGTTAAGGAAGGTCTGATAGTTTTTAATAGCACTCTTTGCCAACCGATTAATTTTCGCTAACGCTTGCGCCGTTGGTTTCTCATCGGAGGATTGCAAACGATCACGTTTTATGTCAAGAATATCAGAATAAGTTTCTCCCAGTTCGAGCCAAATCTGCCTGCAGGCCGACNTGCGGTCGAGAATCGAAGACAGGTGTTGACGCAGACCTCGAGACGGACTGCTCGACGATCGTTGCTCTCATCGAGTTCACCAAAGTAGACATCTCTTTCGAATGTACGATTTGATCAACGATGTCCGCATTATTCATGTCTTCCTCTAAGAATTTCTCAATGTTTGATTGGAATTCCTTCTTTAAACACTTCTTTACCCATTTCTGAAGATTTCCAGAGATATTATCTTCCATGGTTGTTTTTATACAATGACAGCGATTGTAAACGAGTTGTACGCGATCGTGAAAATACTTGACACTTGAATGTTTTGACACTGTTCCCATGGTTACCGCTTGAGGCGGGTGAAAATATAGCACAGGTTTACTCGCGTGTAAGCTCATTGTTGAATAAAATTTTACAAAATATACAAATAATATAAAATTAATATATACAAACTATATATAATTTTAAATTCGCAACATTTTCAACGCGCTGCTACGATAACGTTCGGAGATTTCACTCGCAAGGCGGAAATTCCTCCCTGCAAAGAGCACACTCCTATAACTCCGCATTTCACCAGGAAATCTGCAAACTACAAGCGACAGAGTTTAGATCCTCATGTTAAAAAAGAAAATACAAAGTTTATTTCGTTATATTTACCAGCGCATTATTTTGATCATGCGGTCCGATAATCACAACGACGCTATTTTTATTTTCCACGAGTGGTTTCGCGTGTGGTCCAAGAGTCTCGATGTGAGTTTGAGAGAGCTGCACGCTCGAAAACGGAATGTTAATACTGCCAACTACAGCTCCCCTTTCAAATCTAGAAAAAGCAAGATTATGCATCGTTAGATCCTCACTTTTCGAGATACCCTAATCCGTGTAGTCACTGCACATAAGACAGAAAGTCTCTCTCTCTCTCTCTCTCTCTCTCTATGGCATTGTTTCAAAATCACAAGCGAGACCATTTCGTAAAAGTCTTCTTACTTACTGTATATTGTTGCGCACATCGACGGCTATTAATCTATCAGGGCTATGATCCAATAGGTTTAAGAAATCATCGACGCTGATTCTAGGCATCTTCTCGGTACCCGGTTCCGGGTCTGACCAATTCATATCCTTCGGCTGATTGAACTGATGTTTTCTATATGTAATACTGGCTGGCGTATTCTGATACATCGTCATGGAGTCCTTGACACACAGTTCTATATCTATTTCAGGGAGGTCGGAAAATAAGAGTATGCACTCGTTGAATCCCGACGTCAACAGGGAATCGCGTAACTGTTTTAATATCGCCAATCCGACTAGAAGCGGAAATGAAGAATCTCCTAACAGTAGTTTATCCCATAAATGAAGTATCTTGTGAAGTGGGAATACATCTGAAATAGCGAATACATACATATATATATATATATATGTGTGTAAACAATATAAATTATTTTATACAATTCAAATATTGATAGAAAAGTCTTACGTGAGAACATTGTCAAGAACCATGGAATAGCAAATAATTCTGGTACGAAATTAATCGACCTGAGATGATTAGCCAATTGAGGATCGTGAAAAGCAATGATCTGTGAAAACTTTCCCAGATATTCTTGTATGACAGCGGAATTGTCTTTCAGGAAGAATTTGTGTAAATACTTCGGTATAAACGCAGACAGACATTCGAATGCCCTAGCTAAAACAAAAACATTACATTGATTTCTGTCACATTTCTCATCTCTGTCTGATTTATTACCTTCGTTGTTAAAATTCAGATAGAGAAACGGAGCTGTTAACGAATCGAGTCCTTGCCAATAAACGTAATGAGGATTGTTTCGAACCCACGCCTTCAGCAATCTTTGTAATCTTTCGTGACCAGCACCAGACGACAATAATTCACTGTACTGATGGCATCTTGGTATGTCCACCTCTATCTAAGAAATTATCAATCAGTTAAGGCATAAGTGTAAATCGTGTGACGAGAATCATTAAATTAATAAATTACTTGACGGTCAGTGTGAGTGGGCGTTTCTTTATCAATCATGTCGTAGCGTTTCTGGATATCACCAGTGATACCGAGCAATGCCGCCCAGACAGCTCCCCTAACAGGCGGAGGTATATCTTTATGCGCCTCTTCAATGATTGCCTCGCGAGTAATAGGATACACCTATTACATAATAATAATAATAATTATATCCAATTAAATGGCTATTAAATGTAAGTGTATGTATAATCACCTGAAGCAATCTATCGTACAGAACGATTCTATAAAATTGGTATTCCGTATCTCTTTCTCTTATAATTAAAGGTAACTGGGATGCGGCGTCAATTAAATCTTCTTGTGACTTAATACGCATTCTGAAATATGAAATCCAGTTTAATAGATAGCTTAAAGATAAATAAAATTTGGAATATTTCCTATACGTACTGATTCGTTAGATAAGAGTAGTTCGCTGTGTATGGAATATGAGACAAACGTTGATGCAGAGTATCGAGCGGAACTTTAACCACTCGTAGATCTAATAAACCAGCTGTGTCCCTTCTCCCGAACATCTGACCTAGAAGTATCACTAAACTAAAAAGCAAGATTAATATCGTTTAATGTAATTCAACGTTTTTGTGAAATATTTTTAATTACTTTGGGACAGATAAAATGGGCGGTCTCGATCTGATGAGTCCTTGTTTCTTCAACTCGACTGTAATATCTCCGCCGGCCAGTTGCCATAAATAATACAATTCATCCATTTTTCTATCAGTGACGTTCTCGTACATATTTTCTTCTTTCTCCTTCTCAGTCTTTATCAAATATTCTTCAAATATTGGTAGCTTTAACAACTCTCCGGGTATCTTGCGTTTTGATGGATGAATCTGAAGGCAACAGTCTACGAAATCTTTCACTCTGTCCGGCAAATTCTGAAAACAATTACAAAATTTTAGAATTGACAAAAGAGCGGAAGCATTATATTAAATTATACCTGGTAAGTGTTGTAGCAATTAGTTTCTCTCGCAAGGCGTTCGAATACAGAGGTTTCGCAGTGTATCAGACTAAGAACCTTCCTTAAACATTGAGATAGTTTAACTCCTGGCCATATCGGCTTCTCTAATAATAATTCTGCAATAATCATGCCCAAAGACCAAGAATCTACTTTTGGACTACTGACACCGGGACTAAGAAATACTTCTGGCGCTGTGTATTTCGGGTAACTGAAAATTAGAATATAGATTTAAAACAAACTTATTTCTACCAAGTTACATGTTACATCTGTTTACTGTTACATACCCAATAGGAAAAGAAACATTTTTACCACAATCTGTCATGTAATATAAACCAAAATTATATAATTGCACGTTTTCACACTTGCTAATTAGTATATTCTCAGGGCTGAGGTGTCTATGCACTAAATCAAGCTCGTTCATATATTGTAAGCCTAACAGACATTGAAATGCAATTTTTATGATATCGTCTGTGTTTAAATTCTCTTTACTCTTCAGTGGATCTCCATTGTACTCTGTGACAACTACTATTCTCTCTAAAAGGAAAAATCTTTATTAAACAATTACAGTAGTATTAATCTATTAAGTTACTGCAGATTTTATCAGAAGATATTGTGTAAAGTGTCCAAGTTGAAATGAATTTGAAATAAATTTGTACATCTATGAATGCTTACCATGTTTGCTTCTTATTATATCGAGATATGTAGATAAATTTGGATGGTGAATAGTTTTCAAGAACTGAGATTTTCCGTAGATAGTTATAGAATTTGGTGTCAGAGGTAAACCATTGCTTCCACAAACTTCGACTGGATGGCTTTGTGCAAAGAATGTCATCCCACCAAAACATCTTTCTTCATTTTCTAAAAGTGCTGGGCACATCTTCGACTGAAAAATAGGATAAACTATTTCTACAATGAATATTTAAGGAAAATTATCCTTATATAGTGCAGTAAACAATTCTTTGCGTAATGAACAAATGTTCTATGTCACAATGGTAAATTTGACAAACAATATAAAATGTTTGTATACTTACTTCAATTATATATATTTTTACGAGACTTCACAAATCGTAGATCAAATTTATTTACAGTATAAACTTATGAAATCTGCAGTTAACTGTTTCTTATTATTATCACTATGTATCATGATTAAAATCATATAGCATATAATAATCATAATAATAAAACCATAACTGACCATGTCCATCAGTATTGTTTATCGAATTACACTCAATTTGCACATCGTTAATTGTTTTTTGCAGTGTTGTGAGTTGTGAATAATTTGACGTGGATTTGACGTTGAGGAATAGAGAATGTCAGTGATCTATATAGATCACTGGATGGAGAATGTATATATTTCAATATATATCTGTATACACCTTACATGTGGTAGTGTTCGTTTAGTAACTATATTATTTTACTAAGATTCTCTTCCGGAATTCAAGGCAGGGATAAATTAGTTTGAACGGTTGGTGTCGTCGCTGCTTTATCCGGTGGTCAAGTTGTGTTGGTCTCATGGTTGGTCTTTCGCTTCCGGATAATCATGGTAAGTGAAGTGTCGTTTTAAGCTGAACAATATTGCGCCTATAATTTGCTCTACCGAATAAGAATTACTGTCTCAACGAGAAACCGTTATTCGAATATTATTCGGTTTCAATTAAATCGAATTAAATTTCGAGTATGGTATGTGAGAGGTACAAAAAATTATTTAGCCTAACCTTAACACGTGCACATGGTAGCTGCAGTCATAAATCGTAGGGAGTCACCTACCCATGTTTTCCATGATAATGAATTTCTTAATACTGTTATTCGTTATACAGAAATAATGATTCGTATTTTAATTTCTTTGTTGAACAGCCGTTCGAGAGGTACGTAGAGTCAGGCCGCGTCGCTTATGTCGGCGACGGGCCTCACCAGGGTAAACTTGTTGCTATCGTAGACATCATCGACCAAAATCGGGTAAGATATCACCAACTTTATTAAAATATTCAATGCATCCTGTTCTAAATTATTGCCTAACAACATTACTGACCAATCGTAAAGAAACATGATTCCAAGACCAAATGTTCAACTATAATACTTGTACTCTTGCATTAGCTTCTTCAAGCTTATTTACATTGTCTCATTTTCACATTTAGTTATCAAGCAATGCAGTTTATTTAGATTAAGTTATTCATTCATATTCATTTATAAAAGTATATGTCTTGTTCAAATTGTTTCATTTACTTATTCAGTTATAAAAAACTATAGTTTGTTTCAATTATTTCATCTTAAGGCACTAAAATATATTCATTAACATGAGTTAGCTTTCATATAAAATCGTTGGTCAACAACTTGTTAAATAAATATGTCCTCACTCTAACATCAATGATGATCCAGTATATTGATAGGAATTGCCGGCTGATTTAATTGATGCCAAGATACTCTCACTGATATCAAATCATCTAATTATAATGCATAAAAAGTGTAGTGCAGTTTAGTTAAATTTAAATGAAATGTATAGGTTTTGGTCGATGGACCTGCATCAAATGTTCCACGTTGTGAGATGAGGTTAAACGATCTCCATTTAACTAAATTTCGTATACGTTTCCCGTACACCGGATCGACCCGTGTCGTGCGTAAAGCATGGGAAGCAGCTGAGATCGATAATCAGTGGAAGGAGACTATGTGGTCGAGAAAGGTCGAAGCCAAGAAGAAGGTAAGTGGAATATTTGTTAGTGTATACAATCGTAAAATAACGAATGAATTATATATGTTTATGCTTTCGAATTTCAGCGCTTGGAACTCAGCGACTTTGACCGCTTCAAGTTGAGGAAAGCAAGACAGATCAGAAATAAACTGAGGACAGACGTGTTTTACAGATTGAAAAAGAAGGTGAAGAAAGCAAAGGCCACAGCAGCCAGTAAAAAGGCGGCAAAGAAGTAATTTTTTATTGTATGAAATAAATACGAAAATATCTTATAACTGCGGTATTATTAATTTAACCCTAAACTTTTATATTTTAAATTTAAGTATATCTGGGTTACAATTCAACAGATGCTGAACTCAAACTTCATTTCATTAATTCATTTTTTATTTGCTTTAAAGATACAATACAGATCTTTTAATCTCGAAGAAAAATAAAATGCTTTGTATGTTTCTACAAAAGATACTTAGTTATATTACAATTACATCTTATTAAGAGGAAAGAAGCTTCAATACTATTAAGCATAGTAGAAAGCACAGAGACGAGTAAGACAGAGAATTTCATTTAAATATTTCTCCCGTGAGAGTAAAAACTAATTACATTACGTGCATCAACTTGATATGCATTTATTAATTAATCATCTCTCTCTCGTAGCCTGTTTAACTTAACTGGTAACAAATTTACCAATTCCCTGCAAAGATTCAGCTCGACCTTCATCACCTCAGCGGCATTGGGATATCTGTCGCAATAGTCAACTACAAATCTGTACGCGTTATAACTGTTCTGCGTATTTTCCAATTGAATCGTTTTATCGAGACTTATTATTTTATTGTATAATCTACCGAGGTGGAAATAGGAGAACAGAGCAGATTGCATTACCTCGGCGGGGAACTCCGACCCAGAATTCGAATTACGCATTTGTATCGAGTTAAGGAAGGTCTGATAGTTTTTAATAGCACTCTTTGCCAACCGATTAATTTTCGCTAACGCTTGCGCCGTTGGTTTCTCATCGGAGGACTGCAAACGATCACGTTTTATGTCAAGAATATCAGAATAAGTCTCTCCCAGTTCGAGCCAGATCTGCCTGCAGGCCGACTCGTAGTACTGGGGGTTCAATTCTTTGATCACGTCTTCTAAAACGTTTATCCTCCTCCTGTGCATCTTTGCTTGTCTGTCTTCGTGCTCTTCGAAGAACGACAAGTATTTGTATGCTTGTGAAATATCCTGCACGATTTGTACGTAATCAGACGCATGATTCTCTAAAGTGTAGTACGTCTTGGCCTGCTCTAGCCATTTTAAAACGCTCAAGAAAACTGGCCTGGCGTCATCGAAATCCAGCACATATTTATCAGTTATTTGATCTGCGATTGGCTCTATTTCTTTTTCTAAAATATCGAACCTCAAGTCACCGATCGTATTTAATTTCGGTTCCTTGTCGGCTTCGTCATCGTCCTGTTCCGATTCGCTCCGTTGCAGAAGCCTTTGCTTCGACAGGCTCATAAGTAAAATTCCGTACTTCGCCCAACATCTCGCAACGTCGGCACTTCTGTGTTTAAAAGTTTCCCATTCCGCAGTGAGAGCCTCGCTCTCTTCACTCGTTTCTGTTTTCTCTTTCAAGATATTCTCATATTTTTGTAATATGTAGGATGCAGCCGCTAAGTGATGTCTGGCTTGCGAGAAGCCATCGTTCTCCATGAAATATTGTGACAACGTCGCTGAGTTCAGGGCCCAATCTATGTAATCTAAATCGTCAGTTAACTTGTTCTCACCTAACTGCCTGCGCAACGTCATGTGACAATACAATGCAGACTGACGGTGGTCTTTCAAAGAACCATAGACCTGAGCTAAGCAATACAATGTTAAGGTGTGAACCTTTTCCAGCGCTTCTCCAGGATCATCTTTAGACTCTTCGATGCCAAGAACTTGGGCCATATTAATGACAGGACTTTTAGGTTCACTAATATCACCTGTCTCTATCTGATGTTTAAAATCATCGTATAGTTTTTCAGCTTGAATCAGAAATTTTTTTGCCTTCGTCAACTGACTCCAATGAGACCATATTATACCCAACTGATTTAGCGCGTTCAGTACAACCAGAATAGCTGCCGGTTCGAGTTCTCTGTCTTTCAACAATTTGATACAGCTCATAAATTGCTCTTCACCTGGTTTCAACTCTTCGGTGTCAACGTGCAATGTTCCAAGATGTAGACGTATCACTGCGAGTATTAAATTTCCATGTGCCTCCTCTTCCGGCGTTTGCGCCTCTTCTAAGCTCACAATCGCCTTCTTTTCCATTGATTTCAACGTGTCGATCTTCATATACAAGATTTCATACGGCACGCTCTCGTTACTCGATTTTTTATGATCACTCAATAATTTTCTAATGTCCTTGAATTTTGCTTGCATTTTTGCGAGCGAGTCTTGGTCGAAACCCGACTCCATGCCGGTTTATTAAATGTATATTGTTTATTGTATCGTTAATTCTTCCTCGAAGTTAGACGTTTCTGGTGTTTACAAACACAGAACTGCACGGAGGTGCTTGTGCAACAACGAGTCTGGACGAGTTTCAACGAATTTTGGCGAATCTCCCGAGAACTCCCACTCTTCGACACGAGTTTCTTGTTCAAC
>SMSR01009307.1:73314-95974 GCA_019453355.1 Ceratina japonica | reverse complement strand
ATATTTACATAGTGGAAATTATATTTAACTGCAAATTCGTCGTTAACATCTTCGATACTTCGAACGAAATCACGAAGCGAACGAAGCACTGTACACCCGTGAAGTAGAACGTTCCGAAGACGATATTCCCGCGGCCTCGTCGTTCATTTCGCAACCGTGAGTGCACGTAAGAAGGTGGCCGAGGCTCCGTCGGCTCGCGGACAGTGTAGAAAATCTTTAATAGACGAACGAAGGTTAAAACATTTCATCGCACCACATTTTTACACGCCCGTTTATGTACATACACCCTCCTGCCCCCGTGAATCCGACTCCGCGTCCCCGTCCTTCTCCCTTCGGCGAATTAATTTCAACTTGATGCGAATTATTCCTCGACGCGATATATCGCGGGATGATTACGAATGCCCGTAACACGATGAGGCGATGCGTTTCTTTTTTTTTTTTTCATATGCGGTCACCGGTTGTTGGTTTTTAACGAAGAGATCGTAACTTCAGTCTCAGTACAAAGTAGGCGATCACCCTCAAGGTAAGCAGGAAGCCTGTCAACGCGACGGCGTCCACCCAGAACACCGCGTCCTGCATCGACATCTCCTCGAGGAACTTCGTCGGGCTCTTGAAGTGGCAGTACGCTTCGGAACACTTGAGCTTCGCACGATCGTAGCCGTACACGGAAATCATGGTGCCCTCGAAGCTGAATCGAACGTAGCTCACGTACGAGAGAAACTTCAGATATTTTGGAATGGCATCGAAATTGACGAAGAAACCGGAGAACAGAATGATTGGCACCGACGACACGGGGCCGATGAACACTCCGGTCTGAAGCAGAAACACTCATATTATCGAAAGAAGTTGTAAAAATTGATTAGGAACGTCGGGAAGGGATTCTTACCTCCACACTCATCGCTGATCCTATTACTAAACCGATAGATTGAGATACTAACGCTGTTAATATACATATAGTTAAATACATCATGAATCTATTAGCTTCCAATGGTTGCGACGTCATGAAATATACAATGAGGACGTATGCTATAGAATACACTATCTGCAACAGAAACGTAAAACGCGGTCACCGAAAACGTACGTTGTCGTGCACGTAATCCTAATATCGTGAAACGGGGAATATTGCGCTTACTTGGAAGGGTACGTCAGCCAGAGTCCTCGCAAGATAGTATGATTTCACGGAGTACCAATAATTTAAGTGTTCTCTTACGAATACAGCCATCTCAGTCGGAACTAAAACAGGAAGGACGCAATTTGAGCGAAATAGCAGGTTTATCGTTGACTCATTGATCGCGCGGATTCACTTACACGTAAGAATAGTAGGCATCATAGCGGTGAACATGAGAAACATCACCGTAAAGAAAACGCAGCCGGCGTTGCTCATTACTTGCGAGGCTTCGTTGCCGATGTCGTAATAAATTGCACCGATGAGAAACCCGACGATTATGTGGGAAATCAGCCTTACTCTCGTTAATGTCTGAAATAACAAAATAACCATCGATCGCGTTTCCACATTAAACAGTCGACGTCCATCGAAACGCGAGCTATGCGGACGTACTTACCATGTCTCTTATTTGCGACAGGAATATCCTTTTAAGGAGTATCCAAAATTGAGTACAACTGTTCGTCGGAAAGCCAACTTGCTGTTCTATACTTTCCGCGCTGTCCAACAACGAGGTCGTGCAAGATATCGGCATGTTAATCACGGCACCTCCGTTCGGCTGCTTCGCGACACCGTTCGGTATCAACGCGGTCTCGGATTTCGTTTCCTGCTGCGGTGACTCTTTCACGATGTCATTCGGCACCGTTTGCACCGCGGTTATCGCGTTCGTGCCTTGATGATGTTGATAGTTCGCGCATCTACCATTGTTCACCGCCATAACCAGTTTGTGTACGCACTCCCCGTGCTCTCCGCACGCAACCTCCATAACTGAACGAAATTGGTTTTCATTAACAAAAGTTCAAGTACCATAAAACCTTTTCGGCTCTCAATTTGTTTACCGTAATCGGCCGGATTGTGATAGCCGGGGCATTCCAAACCCATCGACGATAGAAAGGGCACCAGGCCGCCTACGTTACCCTGGTATATACACTGGCCCTCGGCCAAAAGGTACAAGTGATCGAACATCTCGAACAAACGCGCGCTTGGCTGATGTATCGTGCATATAATAGTCCTTCCTGAAATGTCATAGGAATAAAGTTAGTAGAAGCACACGTATACGTGCAGCTAGCTAGCTACCAGTTACGTAAGGAGTTCGCCGTCGCAATTACTTACCTCCTCTACTTAACGATTTGAGCAAACTTAGACACTGATAACAAGTCGAGCTGTCCAAACCGGAGGTCGGCTCGTCGAAGAACATCACCGGAGGATTGTTGACGAGCTCCAGCGCGATCGATAGCCTCTTTCTCTGACCGCCGCTCAGGGCGTGACTCTGTGTATTGCTCGCGTCGCTTAGGCCGAGCGTCTCGATGATTTCCTCGATCTGCGGAAGAGAGACGAGGACGACGCGGTGTCATTAAAATTATTCGGGCCGACGGTGCTCGAGATTTAATGAGATGCATCGACGTACCACTACTTTCTTCTCGGCGGCGCTGATATCTTTGCCTAGTTTCAAATTCGCTGAAACAGTCATCGCCTCGTAGACCGTGAGGTGAGGCAGTAAACGGTCGTCTTGCATTATGTAACAGGACATCTTCCGAAATCTCCTGAGGTTCCTGTCCTTCCCGTTTATCAGAACGGACCCGTTCAAGTGGGACGTTCTACAAACATAGAATAACATAGCGGTCTCCCGTTTCAATATACCGTCCACGTAATTCGGGAATTAAAAATAGGACTCACTTGTAACCAGCCAAAACGTTCATCAGCGTACTTTTCCCGGCGCCCGACGGGCCCATGATCGCGGTCAGCTCGCCGGAACGGAACTTGCCGTTCACGCATTTCAATATCGTCTTGTACCCTGCAAATTGAAACGTGCGAACGTCAGACTCAGTTATCGCTACAATTTTTTACTTTTTTATTTATCCCCCGCCGTTTGTACGGCAATTTCGCCGTTTACGTAACGTAATAACGCATTGCCAAAATAACGTCTGCGATGTTGCCAAGTTCACGGGATTTGGGCATAAAAATTTAGTCAAACTGCAGGTTTTCACGGATAGCTGGGTGTACTCTGGCTGACCTCGTTACGGACGGGTGCAGTCGCACTATCGGGGTGCATCTGGACCGGGTACCAGCCCGTGTGCGTCTTTATCGATTCTTTCGGCTAGGTCGTTCACACGCGTTCTTCGACAAAACGCATACCAACCGCTACCACGCACGGGACTGCGCGTACGACTCCGGTGCGTACGAAACGTTTCGCACCCAGAATTCGAGTTCCCCGATAGAAAATCGTCTACCATATTCATATTCTATATGTATGCAATTCCGATATGAAATTCTAATTTCGTTTTAACGTTTTACCGTCCGTTCGGAGGGACCAGTCTCGTTTCTTTCCCTCGGACACGCTGTACGCGAGGTTCTTGAACTCGATGTCAACCGGTGGCCTCTTCGGCAAATGCGTCAACGTCACTGCGGGCCTTTTCCCGTCCTGTCCCGGGCTGTGGTTCGGCACTTTCCTCACGAACAGGCCGCTGGTGCCCATCGCGACCGCAGCACCATTAGTCGCGCCGTTGCAGTTGCAGTGACGATTGTTCTGCGACTCGCTGCAAGTAAGAAGAAGAAAAAAGGTTGGAGGTATTCGATCGGAAAATAGCTGGCCAGGAACGTGCCTCCGGCCGAGGAACCGCGGGTATGACACATTTCGTTCCGATCAATTAGATGATTGCCGGTTCTCGTTTCCGCGAAACCGACGCTTAAGTAGAATTAATAAAAGTACAGCTTATCCTGTTTGTGCGCTACGTCTCAAAGTCTGCTTCGAGCTGCGCCAAGACAAAGAAGTGTTTGCTCATTTCCGATTCTCGGGAGTTGATGAGAAAATCATATTGTACGTGTTACCGCGTGGCGGATTTTTTTCCTGCCGAACGTGACTTGTGTGGGACGTCGGTGAAATATGTTCCGGAAGCCATGCGAGTTTAGCGTACGAAGTTCAACCTGTCCGTCTGTAATTCGATCTCTTGCTTAGTCCTAGTTTTACGGTTTCATTAAACGTGGGGATCAACACGTTACCGAACCGTTTCGGTTTCCGCGAAAAGCGAATAAAAACTCGCGTACATTTTACAAATAAGGATTGTAGTAATTACCGAGGGTCAGTCATTCACGTTGGCTTTCGTTTACATTTTCCCTAATTCCCTAATGTGCATTTTCGCGAATGACCGAGAAAATCGAACGCGCCGACAGGTATATTTCCCGTGCGATCGATTCGAAGGATATCTAACTATTTTTATTTGCCGTTTTTAACGAAACGATTCCGAGGGGAGTCTTTGTTCGAGTCTTAACGCGATCAATGGGAAGACCTTGAGATACGTATTCGGGGATACGTAAGTGCTATAGCTCGCGTGTTCCCGAATGCTGACTCGATGACCGCGGACCTTTCATTCACCGCGAGTAGACTCGAGCTTGAAACGGAATTCTCGGAAGGACAAGGAAGCCGGACGAAAATCACTGTGACAAAAGAGCCTGATGTTATTCCTCGGATCCGATGATTTCACTTTCGTTGTTGCTATCTGGCGATCATAGTCGACGCGCGTCATGAGTCACGTGCGGCATCGGTAATAGTATGCAACCATTGTGTGTACGGAATTCGAGATAGTCCGAGGCCAAAAATGTGCAAAGGTTGTTTCAGCTATGTACGGGTTGAAGGTCGGACCGTCGCAATTGGATTCTGACCGATAGCGCATACAAATAAATAGAGACAAGGGTGTCCGTGATGATTGGTTCCGAGCGGGCATGACATACGAAATCTCTCGCGACGCCAGTGGGAACAGCCTACCATGTGGTAGGGATATGGTGGCATGGGAGAGAGCATGGCGGAGCGAGAGGAGAACAGTGGTGGGGAGCGAAATATCAAAGGAGAAGAGGAGAAACTGGTCGTACGATATTTCTTCTATCATCCTCGGGTTCGGAGAATGTCCATGCATTATTGTTAACCGATTGAAAAGATCTATTTGAATATTAGAAGCGGTCTAATGAAAGGAGTATTTTTTTGCACAGAGTCCCGTCTGTCATGCGAACGTACCATATTTCTGCTGGTTCGAGAACGAATTCTAAAGACGTCTGTTCTTTCGTCCTGTATTGAAGACTCTCGTGTACACATAATATGTATGTATAAATGTACATATATATATATAAATGTTCGGTGGATTTTATTTACCTGAGGTCGTTCAGGTTGTCGAGATGCAGCGAGGGCGGCGGGGATTTAATTGTCACCTGATGACTTCCGCCAGGAATGAACTGCACTTGCTCATCGCCGCTGTATCTAGATCCTCCTCCGGTCAGAGCAAGATTTTTTAAATCTGCCATTATCTGCTGAAACGATAAAATTGCCAATTAAACTTCCACCGGCTGGCAAAGTCCTATCGATAAAAACTTTCTTCGCGATTACATTGAATATATCTCCCACTCGTCCGAATTGTCGCCGACTGCAAATTGCGATATCTCCAGGTTACCTAGTGACGATCGACGCTCATTGGCACGTGCACAGGTCACGAATTAAAAAAACGGACTTCCCCGGAATGTGGAAAGAGAGCGAGAGATTTTATNATCTCCAGGTTACCTAGTGACGATCGACGCTCATTGGCACGTGCACAGGTGACGAATTAAAAAAACGGACTTTCCCGGAATATGGAAAGAGAGCGAGAGATTTTACTTGCCGCACGGTTTGAACGCGTTCCCGGGATAACATCCGCGAATCGGCACCGCGTTTAAAGGACTTTGATACCGTAAAAACGGGTCCGCGCGTACAAAGAACTCTCTCCTTTTTGTGGAGCGCCGTTTCCCTTTTAGATCTTATCGTTGCGCATTAACCGGACGATAAGTTTCTAACGCTGACCGTCGCGTCGCGGCGTCGAAAGGTGAATAAAATCCCGCTCTAATCGATCCGCGAAAGGGTTGAATTTGCGCAAACATTTCGGCACGTGTCTGGCAGTAGGTGTAATTGTTCGGGAATTTCAAAGGAGAGCCCTTCATCAGGTTCTTTTTTTCAGAATTCGATAATCACGAAATTGAGTAAATTTGAACGGCGCACGTGTCCCTTTTGAGAGATATGATAACGCATTCCGCTCGCTAATATTACACATTTAATTAAGCGCTTTTAAAACTTGTTTTTTACTGGATATTGCAATAAAATTAATATATTGCGTTTGATTAAACGGCACTCGATTTCGCCCACGTGTGAACTCATGACGCGTTTCGAAACGCGTGTAAGTATCAATCAGCGAAAAATGCTATTGTTCAAATATATATATACGCGGAATATTCGACGCAGGTGGTCAAGCTCTAATCGCTGATTGATCGGCCAAATTGATAAACCCCGATTCTATTGCATTCAGTCAATAACAAGGCTAAATGATGAATCTTCTGATTACTTCTCCCCACATTATTTCGATTTCAGCCAAGAAACCCCAGTTAAACAAAAGAACTTCATTTCAGACCGACGTTCCTCCCGCCGCGTTTGCTTACCTTTCGATATTTTTGTGCACGCCGTTCGCGATATCTGCGGACAAAATTGTTTCTGCTGAACGCATTTCTGCTGACCGATGATTAATTATCTATCAATGACGCGGGCGAAGGAGCGACAGATGGGATCGAGTTCGCGTGTAAAGACGAGCGAATATAAGCCGATGCGGAATACGGAACAATCAATTGAGCCGACTATAAATATACAGCACACCCACTTAGATGGTCAAGGATCATTACGCGTTCGGACGGGCCTGTCAGTCGGCCAACAAACCCGTTGTCCGCGTTATGGTGTTAAAACCCTCGGCGGTCATAAATCGGTCGCGATCGCGCAAGGGTCAATGGCCCATCCGTCGCATCGCGCTCGCATCTCCGAAGGAGGCTCGGCTCTAACCGAAGACCGTCAGAAACTGTGAGCATGCTCCGATTCGAATAAATCTTGACAGACACGTGCTGAGCCGTAGCCGTCGATCTGCGCTCGTTCACGCGTATAAACCCGCCCCGTTCTAAGCTAAAACTACGCACCGTTTTATTTTCATTTCTCCACGTGCCCGAAGCCTACTAGTCGTCGCCGTTCGAACGAAGTTCGATCGAGGAGGCGAGCGAGCGAGAATTCAACCTTGCGTCGCGGTGCCGTGCCAAGATCGGGCCGAAGGAAAGTCATTATTGCCCGTTCGTCGAGTCGCCCCGGCGTAGAATGTAATCAATGATTCACGCGTATCGTACGCGAAACTGCAGTCGTCCGCTTTCCCATTGTCCGGACAAAGAAAAGTCGCGGTCGGTTGTGCGTGCGTGTGTGTGTGCACAGCGATCGCGCGATTTTCTGCCCTGCGAGCGCAGTGTCCGAGCGCGTCGGGCGTGTTTTATATACCGACGGCACGTCGCGAACGGAAGCTTTGAAAGAGGCCGTGAAAATAACTGGGTCAGCGTGTAATTCAAACAAACCAGTTCGTGACCATGCACATGTTAACAAAGTTTGGAATCGTTCTGAATAAAAGATGCGGTAATATTTTTATCCCGCGTCCAGCACACAACGGGTTTACGTTTCGATCGGAATAGAAACACGTAGCCGAGGCGAGAGCGGAGAGAAACGGGGTCTAGGCAGAGCTCGTGACAGACAAAGGAGGGTGGTTAATCCTCGAGGCAGCGAGAGAGCGTAAGTAAGGGCTGCGCGAGCGGCGGCCAAGCCGAGAGGGTCGACTAAACGCAGCCACCGCTGCTGGAATGGTACGCCGATGAGAACCGACTGACTCACCATTGGTCGGAGATAGTTGTGGGTGTCCTAACAGCGTCCGAAATCATGCCCTGACGATGACGTTGTGCATCCTCTGTCTCGCGGACGTTCCTTCGTGTCTCTCACCCGCACGCACAGCAACCGTGTGTGTGTATGTATACGTGTATATATATATATATATGTATTTCACGGAGAAATCGCGTTTACAGGAAGCGCGCTGGCAGATCTGTAGACCCGTTACGATGCGCCTTTGATCCTCGCCTTCGTTTTCCCGACGATCGATGAAAGGCTTTTCGAATCTCGAGGCCACATTCGTTTCCGATGAGTCTGCTCCGCGGGATATCGGCCTCGGCTCCACCGAAACGCACGTCACCCGTTGCGCGTAAACGCATACAAGAGAGAGAACGCACCGTAGTCGACCGATCCGCGGTGTCGCCTGCGACTGACACTGACAGCCGTGGCAAACGATCGGCCCGATGGAACGCGCAGTCCAGGATCAGCTGTCGGACTATCCACCACGGTTCGCCTTTGCCAACCAAATGAACTGAACTGGCAGACTCGTAGCCAGGGACGACGGCGACCGTCGGGGCCCTCTCCCACTCGCTTTTCCTCTCCTCTTCCTCTTCGGGCGCTCGCCGACGACGAGTCGGACGCCGAGACCCGCGTTCACCCTTTTATTAACCGATGACTCAAGACGTTTTCCCTCCTGTCCACGCCGGTCCCGGAGAGAACAATGAAAAACCCGCGGAACGAGACGGTTTCTAATTTCCCATTCGACCCGCCGCCAGGCCGCGGAGTCGAAAGTAGCGCCAGAAGCGTGTTGACCGACTACGACGACGAGATACGGCTTTAGGAGATTTCTGTCTGTTGATCGATGGCTCCCGATCTTATCTGCGGCGTTCTGTGATTTCAGAGATCGCACTTTACTCCCCACGAATTATTGATTACGTAACGGTAACGTCGAGTTCTTCGGCGAAATTATTGGGTACGCAGTTTTACAAACGCTGTTCGAAGGATCTAATGATAGGAGTCGCGGCCGTCTAGCAATTTTCCCGCATGATACGCGAGATGCGGTCGCAGGAGGCCGGGAATTATCTCTCCTTCCGTCGAGAGTCGAGGAGACGCGCGCGAGGAAGGTTTGAACGGAGGCGCGGTGCATGCGTTCCGAGGACCGTTTCACGACGGTCCCCGATAGTTCTAGGGTGTGTGGTTTAGGTAGCACGTACCTGCATTTCCTCGCGCATGCACGACAATGAGCTGGCCCGTCGTTCGGTCGAGAATCCCGCGACCGGCGCCTCGAATGTCGCCCCTAGTACGTCGCCAAGTCTTTCGAAATAGAAGGGAGAAGTCGTGGAATAGAGAAAGGACTGAATCGCGTTAGAAGGACGGAGACGGGGATCGGGGGAACAAGGGACGACGGTCCGGGTGGGAGCAGGAAAGAAATGGGCGAAGGAGAAAGGAGAATGAGTTACGTTACCAGTACCACATGCTGCGGGTCGATACTCTAGCACCTGTATAATGTTAGGTACGGACGTACTCCGTTGACCGGGGTGCACGTGCACTCGCCAAAAGAGAGAGAGACGGCTCGCCGCGCGGTGGACAATGTTGAACAACGACCGCCGCACTTCTCAATGAAGATCGAAGTTTGGTATCGGTCCTGACGCACGTACCCGCGCCCCTGCGATTCCAGGTGCACGTCGAGTACTTTCAAACGCTATCGCAGATGAACCGCGACCCCCGATTTTACTTAAATCACGTCCCGATGCGTCTGCGAGACGATATTCTAAGCGGAGCTCCTGGTTCGCCTCTTGCCGCTGCATAGATCGCAACAGTTTTTTGCCCGCGAGTCGAAAGGTACGGGGAACTGCGTATTTTCTCTGACCGCGGCCCGAACAGAATTCTACCGCGTCTCTTTGTTTAAACGCGCCGGCCTCCGTTCCGCTTTGCTTTCTACCTTGGTACACTTACCTATGTATCTGTGCAATCAAGTTTCAGATGCCTGACTCGGACTTCGCCTGGAATTCAAGCTTTCCGCGACTTCCGACCGCGGGCCCGGAATTTTCTATTTTCGGACCACTGGGAGCGTTACAGGAGAAAAGCGTGAGGCTACTTTTTTACGTATCGGCAGCTCGTCTTGTTACTGACTGACAATTAGAGGAGCTGACAGGGAATGCATAAACGACAATGCGGACGTCTGAGACGCATCTTATTATTTACAGTGCAAGCGTGCGGCTACGGAAGAGTTGTGTTACTTCATTATTTCTACGAATTACGCGAAGAAGTCATTGCGATACCAGATACAGCGCGCAACAGATTCCAAAGAATGAGTTATTGTCCTACTATTTCTATCGTTCTTATCGTTTGTTTAAAACTGTTCCGGTCGAAGTTCGTATCGGGTGCATCCTTTCTCTGCGTCACGTTTCCGTCTTACTAAATAGGAAATTGCGCGGTGCACGTGTACCAAACCCGATGAGTATACTGACACGATAAATACTACGCTCACGTGTTGACCCCTTCGATGCACCCGTCGCCGTGTGAATAATTTGTTGATAAAAAGTACTTAATCGCGTCGTCGAAATCGCGCGTAAGTCCGACCGATTTCGGTGGTATACGAGAAAATAATTGAATGCACGCGTTAAGCATTTATGCCAATTTTTGCGTAATCGGTCAGGCTGGTTTAGTGCCTAATCTATTTCGAGAGAAGACTCTCTGTTCGGGAACACGCATGCACCAGATACGACGGCGAGAATAGCGCGTGATAGCAATATCGTGCGGACTTTCATTTTCAATTTCATTGCCAGTTTATGTTTTATTTTCAAGCATAATCTTCGTCGAAGGTTTTTCAAGAAATCGTCGTCTCGTTGTGAGTCACGGGAACAGGTGTTCAGTATCACGATAGCACCTNTCAATTTCATTGCCAGTTTATGTTTTATTTTCAAGCATAATCTTCGTCGAGGTTTTTCAAGAAATCGTCGTCTCGTTGTGAGTCACGGGAACAGGTGTTCCGTATCACGATAGCACCAAGCAGATGGTACAACTATCTGTCTATCGCAATTTTTAGCAACCTTCGTACCATTTTGCAGGAAAAACCATTGAAAGCGGGCAAACTTTTTTCTCGTGCTATCCAGTTTACCGCGAACTGCTACCTTCAACGCGTCCATCTCCGATTCTCGGAACACAAAGTTTATGGATACCCGAGGTAGAAAGCCCGGAGTCTCTGCGCATTCCATAATTTCGATTACGGCCATATAATTGCACGCGTTCGTAGCGTTCTTTTACGGCTGCCAGTTATCCGCCCGTTTTTTCTTTCTACCCTTTTCGCAATGTCCGGAGTCACGCGATTCAACGATCTCCGGTACGACGATCCGAGCGGGATTCTCGATTTCCGAATGACAATTCGCGGATTTGGCGTATATTTTATTTATCTACTCGGCCGCGACAGCGCTTGCTAAGCAGAAGCGATCGGATTTTCATAATCAATTCGATTACAATTCCCTCTCGCCGATGTATCACGATCTATCGGTTATTATTATTCCGCGCCGCGCCGCGATTACCCGGTGCACGCTCGGTGCAGCTGCACTCGGTTTAATGTCTGAATCCCGAAACGCGAACATCTCCTTGAACGGCAGAAATTAGAACAAGACGTTAGAACAAAGGAATCGATTATCGGACTTCTGCCTAAACCGATTTCACTTAGATCGCGTCACGAACTACGTGCCGTTTGCTTAACATTAAATTGGAAAAATTTTCACGTGTTACGTCGTTAATCTTATCAATCGTGGATGCATCCGATTGCGCGGCTAATCTCGTAAATTGTTCTCGCCGACAGAGGTGCAAAGTATGAAAAGACGCGCACTTTTTATTTCGGCGAACAGTGTAAAAAGTTGTTTTCCTCTACGGATATCGTAATAACATATATGAAATTGCGTTTGCGTGCAGCGACGCTAATGACCTTAACGATATAAGAATACGTAATTCGCATTATTTATTCATACGCAGAAATTGTTTTACAAAAAGAATTACGAAGTTATCTTTGCTGCCGGGAGTCCATTGTTGATATCAAGTGCTCCCGTCAAGCTAAAGATAATAAGTTAATATCGACGCTTTAATCCTCTCGCATTCGACGACTCTTTCTATTCCTATTCAAGCAGATGTGTTAAGGATAACAATATTTACAGGTATCTACAAAGTAATCGAAAGCCAATCATCGGGCACGACGTTCCTCTGCCAAACTAATCACATAACTAATCTCATCGCACGAATTAAACTCGATTATGCGATAGTTGATATCTGTTCTATCTATTTGATTGATCCGGTATTCGGAGTTAATTTTGAAAGTAGGTGATAGATTCTTCTTGTTACATGTCATTGAATCATAGATAAGAGACAAAGAGTAGTCCGAGTCATCGCTGGTTCTCGGACGTCGGTCTGACCAGATCACGGCCTACGCTTATGGGGTGTATACTACTGGATGCCTATGGGTTGGAATGAATGAATTGACGCGAGAGAGAAGGAGAGAGAAGGACTCTCCTCGTGACAGAGGTCGCGATTAAACGCTTACTCATACGTAGTAGTAAGTGTCCGTACGTATGTTTGCCGAGAGTTTTTAAACGTTTTTTCAGGTAGATATCGTTTCCGCGCGCTCGGCTCACGGCCCGACGAGTTGTCCGAACACATTGCGAAATGCCCGGCGACTTTTGGCCATCGCAGACACACCGAAGCCAACAGCGGGGCAGCAGCACGTTCGTCTATTGCGATCAAAATAACGTCGGGGAGAGACGGGTATCTTTCTAGGCAGAGCTACAGCTACTACTTGCCGAGATATATGATTACACCAGCGGGACGAGACAATAAAACAGTAGAAGAAAGAGCGAAGATAAACTTGCAGGGAAGAGATGCGACGGAATCGGCCGTGATTCGCTGAGGTTGCTGAAAGTACACAGAGACACGTTTTTGAAAATGTTTGAGCCTACAGAACAGGGGAAGGTAAGAGGGCTTCGAGGCATTCCGGGGCTCGTGATCAGTGATTCCATCGGGACGTTTTGTATAACGTGAAACACGAATCGATTGTCGTGCACTGACAATTTTGCGAATGACGTAAACCACTCGTTGTCACATGTAACACCGTGATAATCTGTCAATAAGATCGAAACGAACTTTGAATAATAAATTGCACCACACTTATTTGCCCCTGTCTCTACTTTTATTACTTATTCTCGCCGCCTTGTCTAATAATCGTATGTTCTATTTACTGATCATCCAGCGAGGTTATGGAATCACTGTCGCACACTGTAGGATTTCGTTTGTTTGTTAATACTTCATTTCAATCAGGAGTTGTGTATCCATACGGGAGTCGTACTTCGAGGCGCGAGTACAAGGGAGGATGAAGTTCACAGTCTCGGCACATTAAATATCGTTGAATACGTAAGCAGATACTGGGGGTCGATGAGTACAGCAGGGCTAAAGCATTCGCTCGTAGCAGAAGACGGGGCACAGTCACCACGCACTAATACAGGTTTCGAGGACCGAGCCGGACCTCGTGTTATTCTAGCTTTTGTTTCTAACGTAACATTTACAAGCGAATGCTCTGGTCTGCCACTTTGAGATCGAACGATGCAAGCTCATCGTTTCGTATGCTACACTTTTACATGGGATTTCAGAGTTTTGGGAGATGTATAGAATGGAAGCCAATAGAGGATTCCGTGGTATCGGAAAATCAAGATCAAGATTCGGAGTGGTCTTTGGTTGACACCCACACAAGGCGTACTCGTACGTCGTCGGAAGGACCGGACTCCCTTGGGCGTTCCAGAATCGTCAGAATATTATTCTCAGATTTGAGCGCGTTGCGCATTCACGGGGGGCAACAATTAATATTTATGCAGAAGGACGGCACGTCCTACGTCGCCTTCTTTCAGCTTTCCAATGCTGAGAGTTTTGTAAAGTCGTTGAAGATGTTTTTCAAGTTCGTAAAGTCGCGTACAAATAGAAATATGTACGTCGTAGTGGACGAGGTCCAGGTGTTGACCAAGTCGTTCGCCGAATTAGACTTGTTTCAAGAGAACACGTCGGACTATGTTTGGAAATTCGTTAGAAATTTACATGACCGTCCATATGAAACGACCTTGGAAGCATTTAGTAAATTGGCTGATATTTGGTGTAAGTGTGTACAAGCAACCTTCCGGACGGGAATACAGTTTTCGCAACGGTTTAATATTCAATAACGTTGCAGTATATAAAGACCCAGTTAAGCGCCCTATGGAAGAGGCAGTCGTGGATTTATTACACAATTCTTTCTCGCTCGATGTTTCCCCTCCTCCGGTGTCCGTATCTTCTGGGGAAGAGTACGAAGTGATCGGTGTACACGAATTGGGTCTGACTCTACCTCCGAGAGAACCTTGTCAAAGAGGTATGGAAGTATTATTATGATATCACAAATGTAAAAATACATATGATCGTATCACGTTAGATGCTGCGTTGTCGCAAGAACAGTGGAGCAGATTCATGGACTCAGAGGGGAGAATTTCAGATCCTCAAGAAGTCAAAAGAATTATATTCCGTGGGGTACGTATGAACGATATGTTGACAACACCGTGATAGGAGACTCTAAAGTAAATATTATTTGGAACTTTAGGGTATCGCACCATCGTTACGTTTCGAAGTTTGGAAATTCTTATTAAATTATTATCCATGGGATTCTACTCACGCCGAAAGATTAGAACTGAAGAAGAAGACTGATGAATATTTTATGATGAAATTACAATGGAGATCCATGACTCCGAAGCAAGAGAACAATTTCTCCGATTACCGCGATCGAAAGAGTTTAATCGGTAAAGTTGCGGCAGGTGAACTTGTTTTAAGAGCATACGATTTTAACGAACGTCCGATTTTAGAAAAAGATGTGAACAGAACGGATAGAACGCTTCCGTATTACAAGGGGGACAACAATCCGCACTTAGCACAATTGTATGACATCCTCATGACTTACGTAATGTACAATTTCGATTTGGGGTACGTTCAAGGCATGAGCGATCTTTTAAGTCCGATTTTATCGTTGATGGAAAACGAGGTAGACTCGTTTTGGTGTTTTGTCGGTTTCATGGACAAAGTGGTACGTTACAAACTGTTAGATGGAATGATTTATCGAGAGTTAACATTAATTTTGGATTATCGATATCCCAAACAGAGTACCAATTTCGAGATAGATCAAACCGGGATGAAAGCCCAGTTGTGCCAATTATATACTCTATTGAGTATCACGGAGCCGCAATTAGCGAATTATTTAAATAGCCACGATTCAGGGAATATGTTCTTCTGCTTCCGATGGCTTTTGGTATTATTTAAAAGGGAATTCAATGCGATCGACATAATGAAACTGTGGGAAGTATTGTGGACCGACTTGCCATGTAAAAATTTCCATTTACTTTTTTGCGTAGCTATTTTAGACACAGAAAAACACGCGCTTATGAACAATCGTTACGGACTGACAGAAATATTGAAGGTATCGAAATTAACATATTTTACAATGTGTTAATGAGTACGTAGTTTTATTCTGGATTAACATAATACGTCTTGCAGCATGTGAATGATCTGGCGCATCGTATCGAGTTGCCTTGGACGTTATCGAAGGCAGAGGGTATATATCATCAATTAATGTCTGTCGCGGATAAGTTACCTGATAACGTACGCGTAATAATTGGACTAGAGCCCTTGAATAAAACGTCGCCGGCCAGCGATGTGGAGAATGGCGAAGCCTCTGGTTACAGTGGCGAGAATGACACAACTGAGAACGCTTCGAGAAGAAGTAGTGTAGAAAGTGGAAATATCAGATTCGGGGACAACGAAGTGTTGTTCGAACGTGGATTGGACTTATCGTACATGTGAGGACAGGACCGTTCTTTCATTATAATCTGAAGAATGTGTCGAGTATCACTGAGATTTATCATTTTTTTGAGAGAGACTACAATTTACAGTCCCGTTACTTGGGATGCATACATGTGTATTTGTTGAAACAAATGGACTATCTGTACAAGTGATTCCCCCCCTATATTAAGCGGGTTGCTTCGATCGACATGCGATACTCTGATTAAATATGTGTAACGTCGAGTTTCGAAAATATGCCGTGTAAATGCTGAATAATATTACCTCGAATTTGTAAAGTTACAGCGAAGATTATTGTTAGTAGTGTTGAATTTTGAGATATTTATAAAATCCAGTATAATTATGAAGAAATTATTGATCGCGTGCACGCTTAGTAAATAAAGGGTAGTGGCGCACGAGTACTTACTTTTTATTTTCATGACATTACGATGCACAGAAGCGAAGGATTTATCATGTGTTTCGGGCAGCTCGGTTAGTTTACATTTAAGTTTGACTATCTTTTACAAGCCTGTATAAAATATGACGGTACTGTATATTTCTAATAAAACTCATTTGTTTTAAACTTTAGCGTTCCAACTTTCAACATTGTCGTCGTCCGTCATCCCACCTACAAGGTCTACACATTAGCAGATCGTCGTAGTCTGTATGTAGTCCGTTGTGTAATTGTGTATGCACGCGGATTTTCCGTACGGACATAAATAATGATGCTTCAACAGTTTTAATCTGATTCTCCGTTGAACGCGGAGACAGTTCCAAGATATGGAATTTGTTTCTGTAAAGCGTGGGAAGAATCGGAGAAAGAGAGCACATTTGAAGAAGCGACGTCGCGAGCAGATGAAGCTTGAGGTTAAGTTCGCGAAACGTGAAAGATTTATTTCGGAACGTGGAGAAAAATTAACAGGCGGTACTATGGATGCTAATTCTTTTTGGGAAAATTATACTGCTGCTCAGGAATGGCAAAAAAGGTTGGTTCATATATCATTTAAACGTATAGCGTTATGTGAAACAAGTGTACTTGCTTGAATATTTATTTTGATGTATAACAATGATTCAGGCACAGTGTAATTTGGTGGAAGACCCGTTGCATCGCATTGGAGCATGAAAATCAGATATTAAGGGATAAATTGAGATCTATGGCATGTCAGGGTGGACAACAGTCCTCTATGTACAAACAGAAGAACAGGAGGTACAAGTATCGGGACGAGGAACAAGAGGCAACAACCGAGGAAGCTGAGAATCTGGAGTTTCAAGTGGATGAAGATATGATGAGTTTCCTGGAGCAAAGTATGAGACATAAAATCGAACTGAAAAAGAAAAAGGAATCTGAATCTTGTGCAAAGGGAGAAGGAGATGACACGAATATTCAAGGAGGGGCCAATTGGGTGAAAATGAGGAATAACAATGCTAAATTATTGTACGGTGAAGCCAGTTCTAGGATATTAGCAATGGAAACTGCCCTCCAAACCACGATCGATAGACACAAAGACAAAGCAAAGCCACAATATTGGCCGATCATTCCATTAAAACCATGATTATTAGGTTCATATAATTCTCAATTCTAATATATTTAGTTGTACAATTTGTAAAAGATTTTATATTACAATATTGTACTACATATATACGATCTTATAAATAGCCCTGGATATTCTTGTAATCCTAAAATTGCTAGAAATTAGATTTTGAATTCGTGCGTCAACGTTAAAACATACGGCGCATGCGCCAGCTCCTTCCCGTGTACGCCGAGCGGCCATGTTGAGTTCGCGCGTCGTTCCTTCCTTGTCTGTCCTGTTCNGTAATCCTAAAATTGCTAGAAATTAGATTTTGAATTCGTGCGTCAACGTTAAAACATACGGCGCATGCGCCAGTTCCTTCCCCCGTACGCCGAGCGGCCATGTTGAGTTCGCGCGTCATTCCTTCCTTGTCTGTCCCGTTTGTTGCCTCGTCCTATTCGTTGTGTGAAGCGCACAGTGTCCAGAGCCGCTTAAAAGATCGTCTTCCAGTATACTTACCTGAAGAATTTTACCATCCTTTGCAGCTGATCGTCCGGAGATGGCGCCTCGTCCCCCTTTCGAGCACGGCTTACCAGGTCCCGACGGTCCCGATTCCTCTCCCATTCACGTTCACACCTGCACATTTCGTCCGGGTTTGCTAATAAACTGGATGAAATAGGAACGTGAAGGTATATTCCAAAGGAATTTACTATTTTTTATGAATTTCTTATCGTAAAAATGTACGAAAAATGTACGTGGGCAAAGCCCCTCACCGATTATGTTAAGTATCGATATCGTTTAATCGAGAATCGTGAGATTGTGTCGACCGAGATTATAAACTGATGAATAACTTTTACTCAACTGTTTGCGACGAGTTCGTAGATTTTTCGAATTAATTTGAACGACTGACGATCGAGGATACGTGACAGGTAAGAACGGTTGTTGTCGTGTGTCGTGTGTCGGAAGATAGATTAGGAAAAAGAGTTTGGTCAGTCTGTCAGTGCGTTATCTGACGGTCGATCCGCTGACACGGTCCGTGGAATTCACGGACCAGTTCGAAAAGTTCGAACACCGATATTTCGGTCCAGAGAAAGCCCCTAATTATCGAGATAACGCGTGTCGCGGTGTCGATACGGGTTACGTATCAGATACCCCCCCCTCCTCCCTTTTCCACACTCCCACGGGATTTTTTGATGATTTGTTACCTCGATCCCGGGGTATACGCGTATTCGGGGTTGAGACGCGTTCTGAATAAATTTAACGAGCCCGTCCGCCGTTTTCCCCGGCCTCGCGAAACGGGTCAAGGGAATGCGCACTTGTAAGTTTTGTTTGATCAATTTTTACAAAGATCCGAGTTATCGATCGGCGGAACGATGTTTTTCTCGATTTGTATCGAACCGGTCGTTCCTACGCAAAGTGCGTGCGGTACGCGCAACAAGTATTTTATGTACGTATATCCACCAGCAACTTTCATTTAGATCCTTATCGATCAACTTTCACAGTGTACTCGAATATTGCTCTTTATTGCCCCGGTTTAACGATCTACCAGCAGTTTTCCATGTACGTAAGTAAAGATATCCGTTCGCGAGACCGTGCAACCACCTGAATAGTGTTAATGGTATATTAGCGAAACAAAGCTGTCCGGAGGTAAGTATATTTGCTCGAGTTCGGGGCAGAAGGTTCGGTTCTTCTGCCTCCGGCCGGTTTCCGCGTACTCGCGGCTAAGTGCACGAGCGTATTTTTTCGCGGCGGTAATTTCGTGCGTTCGCCTCTGATCACGCTCCAGAATCGTTCCGCAGAGCATTTGCGAGCTCATTGGAACGTTTTAAAGCCTTGCCTTTCGTGCAACGCGTTAAGATAGCGGAAGGGGGGAGGAATAAAGGAAGGATGGTAGAGAGGAAAGGTTTACTTTTTATCGGGTCCGTGTCATTAGTGGCCGCAACGAGTACTATAAGTTGGTATCAAGGACTCGGAGAAGCTCGGAGGAGATCACCGAGGGACAGGCGACGGGGACGACGATGACGAGGATGCTGCCTGCTGCCGAGGACGAGGACGAGGAGATACGACCCGAGTACCTACCACCGTTCGCCTTATTAGGCCTCATCCTCTCTCTCGTCGTCCTTTTTCACCCCACCCCTTCTTACTACTTTTAAAATCATGGCTGCACGTAACCGTCTACTGATTATATGGATTCGGCGATGATTTCTGATGATGCCCCCGACCCCCGAAATGGTAAAATAATACAGTGTCGTCTCCTAGCCCGGACCCTTTCGGGTCCCGTGGGCCGGTTCGTTAGCGAGGCCTTGGCGCGAGGCACCCTGTCATTATGCGGCTGGTCTCCATCACCCCCACCAGTTACCAATTTTCAGTGCCCCTCTACTACGCCTCGACGAAATCTCTTATACCTTTCTTCCCCCCTTGCACCGTCCGCTGACCGTTCCTTTTTTTTTACAGTCTATTATTCGACATTAGTACGGTTCGCTACAGTTAACTGGAAGAAGAAGCGTCCGCAGGACCGTCCGAAGGTGCTCGCCGAGGTGGCAACGAAAGCGGCGCGGCGCCCGGGTCAATGGAGGAGAACGGAAACGGAGAAACGGCCGGCGCAACTAAATTGTCTATCGAATTCGTTGCTCCGCGTCTCGAAATCACGTTTTTTACGAAATCCGAGCGCGAAACTCTAGAGCCGCTCACGACTACTGCGCGGACATTCGAAACTGGTAACTCGATCGCGCTCGCTCCGGCTGGTACCATCGTCGCTGCGCGCCTTCGCTCGCCCCGTTCAAGCCAGCGAAACGTAGTTACTTCTTCTTTGTCCGCGTCTTCCCCAGCTCCCTCTCCCTTCCCGCCGAGTCGATTTTTTTCGGTCAACAGGAGCAATCCTTTTTCCATTGTACCGTCGTCGCGCGGCGCGGCCGACGACGAAGAAAAAGAAGCCGGGATGATAGAGCGTGCCGGAAGCCGGCGGCCGCGTACAAATTTTCGTGTTCTTTCAGGAAAGTCCGCGGTCTCCTCCCGTCTTCCGACGACGACGACTCGTCCTTGGGACCGAGTCTCCGGGTGTAGGTGGTCCCCGCGACCGGCAATCATTCCGCTTAATGACGAGAGCTTTGTCGATCCTCCTCGGCCTCGGATTATCTCTGCTGCTGCCGCTGCCGCGCTCTTTCCCCGTATCCGCAGACCACTTTCGGTTCTTTCCGTTTCTTCCCTATCCTCTCCTCCCTTTATTTCCGAACTCTGTAATTTTCCCATAGCGGCCGTGCCACCATCCCGCGCTGAAATTGGTGTACGCCGGGGAGAGATTTCGTAGAAATACCCGACGTTCTTTAATGGGAAGACGTCCGCGCGGTGACAATGGCATTTCTGTTGCAAATGCTTCTTCTTCTTCTCCCTTCGCGACGACGGCAGAAGAAAAAGTATCGATACAACGCAACGGCGGGGCCGAAGGAAGAAGGAGGAATCGCGAGAGTCGAGGAGAATTAGGAGGAGGACAATCACCGGGGGAAATAAGAAGAGCGTTGAAAAAAAATGTTGACTATAAAGAAGGAGGAGGAAGAAGGGGACGATAACGAAGACGCGAAGGGAAAAGAAGAAGAAGCACGGTCTGTCGTCGATATCTTGGTTTCGGCCGAGTTCGGATCGATGCGAGGTATGCAAGCCGAGCTCCGGCTTAAGCCGAGAAAACGTATGCGATTCGGGGAACAAAAGCTGGGGAGACGCAAATTTATTCCGCTCTAATATTCCGTGCACGAATCGGAATTCGTCCGACGGTTCTTCCCTCCGTCGTCGTCGTTGTCGTTGATCGCGTTTACGCGTCGCGCCGGCCATCGTCCCTGCTTCTAGCACCTGCGGGTAAGATCGGGCCGCGGTGCCCGATGGCTGAGCAAACAATACGGACGATGATGCACCGTCTTGAGCGCATTGTCCGTAGCGAGTAGGAGTAGGCGGCGGATTTATCTGCCTACTCGTAGAGTCAGGTAGAGGAGCCAAGGGTCCTCGACCCCCGAGACGTACCGCGACGCGACGGAACCGATGGATCTTCTTCTATCCCCGGCGGAGCTCGATTTCACGCGGAAGCGTCGACGTTTCCGTCGATCACTATACCAGCCTCGCTCGAGTTTCTTGCCGCGCCGGATGAGAACAGGTAACCACGTTTCCGGTAACTTAGAGGTGAGTAACGCGTAGATGTTCGCGAGCGTTTTCCCGACGCGCGAGGCGCGAGATATCGGAGCAAACGGCCGGGCGGTATTCTGAATTCCTGTCGTATATGAAATTCCAGCGCGTGCCGCTTCAAGGAATTTCTTAATTCGTTCGTTTTTTTGGGAGGGAGGTCAACCTTTCGAGTTCTCGCCGTGAGTCACCGCGGTGATGCGCGGAATTATTAACGCGCGAATTAAGTACACGACGTTCCGGCTGCGCGACCGGCCGCGCATATTACTCAAAGCTCAATGAGAGAACTGCAAAATATTGAGTTGTTGTATATGAAACGTCAGAATGATTTCTCTAGAGTTCTCGAGTACTTCATTGCAAAAGTAGATTTAAATAAAATTGTAATCATCCGTGCAACGCGAGAGGAGAGCAGCCGAAGAGACGAGGTGCATCGAGGAGCAACTGCGGGAATCGAGAGGAAGCAGGCGCAGGATATCCACGGGGAGACTGGAGAACCGCAAGGAAGAAGGATAAAAAAGACAAAATATAATAGATTATTCTTTTGATCAGTTTTATTAGCGTTTCATTTACAACAGCTTAATATTATGTATGTCTGTGTTCGAGACGCGCTGATTTCAACTTGCAAATTTGTATTTTGGGGAAAGGGTGAAGGACGTTTTGTTATTCCTGCCACGAACATATCACCAAATGCTCTATGAAAGAACTGCAAAATATTGAGTTGTTGTATATGAAACCGACGTCAGAATGATTTGTCTAGAGTTCTCGAGTACTTGATTGCAAAAGTACATTTAAATAAAATTGTAACCATCCGTGCAACGCGAGAGGAGAGCAGCCGAAAGGACGAGGGGTATCGAGGAGCAATTGCGGGAGTCGAGAGGAAGCAGGCGCAGGACATCCACGGGGAGATTGAACGACCGCAAAGAAGAAGGATAAAAATATAGATAGTTTATAAGCTTTATTAGCATTTCATATACAACAGCTTAATATCATATATCTACCTATATTACGAAAGTATGCGATTAATTTGGTTAGCGAAGATCGTCACGCGCCTTGCGTTGAAATCTCCATGCATCATGCAACCAACATCGATCTCGTGCTCTCCCAAGGGACGTGTTAACAGATCGTCAAAATTAATTCCTTCCCGTTAGGATGCAAATGCCGTGACCTTTACACGTAGTCGAAATTCTACGTGACGCAATCGACGTTCGGGGAGCGCCGATTCCGGCGTGCAAATTTGCATTTCGGGGAAAGGGCGAAGGAGCGCGTTTCGCCGAACCGGGG
>SMSR01009307.1:41003-62128 GCA_019453355.1 Ceratina japonica | reverse complement strand
GGATACACGCGGTTCGAGTGTCGCGTCCCAGCCTCCGTTAGTTGGTTACTGCATAGGAAATCGGTTCTTCGAACGTGGCTGACGCATTCTCGTCTAAAATATATATATATGTACATCGTGCGTTTAATTCAGTCGCCTGCGTTCAAGCAAGACGAACCGATCGCGCGAAATCCGCTAATAAAAGTCGCAATGTTTTTGCAGCGAGTCTCGATGAAAATTGAAAAACGAAACGGCTGATAGAGAGGCAACGGTAATTTGTGGGAGAGGAACGCGACGGAGGAACGGGAACCGTAGGTTAATTGTGTAATAACGGGAAAGGAGATCGGCGGAGCTATCGTGGCAGGGAATCGTAGTTATTTCCACGCCGGCCGGGAACGGGAGAGAGAAATAAACGTCGGTTATCAAGTTTCTCGTGTGTTCCTGGATTACTCAACGTCCTCTTCCTCGGGCCGCGTTGGTGGGTGGTGAGCTACGAGACGGTCGCCGCGGCCGTCCTCGCGTTTCCGTCAACCCGGCTGATCCTCCGCAGCCGCGGCTACCTCGTGTTTTGTGGCTCAACAAGAACGGGCACAAGGAGGAAGTCGCATACCAATGAACGCGCGCGACGACGGCGAGAATGACCCGTGCGCGTTCGCCTGTACAGATTGGGACAGTGAAGTTTAGCCAGCTTCGCGTTTGTGTACATTCCCTAGGAGGACACATTGAAATTTCAATATGTATGTAAATGTATATCGAAATTTCAATGTGTCCCGCTAGAGAACGCACACAAACGCGAAGGCGTTTATAAGTTTTCATTTAAAAAACTGGCGATGACCTTCATATCTCCTTGACGCCTCCATCTACAGAAAAATTGGTAATACCAGATTATGAGCCCCCCGATACCAATTAAGTTTGGTCTAATGCCTTTCTTCTCATCTTCAAAAACAAGCGAGGTATTCAGGTGATCTGTTTAAAATGCCCCACCCTGTATATCGAAATTTCAATGTGTCCCGCTAGAGAACGCACACAAACGCGAAGGTGGCTAAACTTCACTGTCCGCGATTGTACGCTCGCGAGCGCGCGATTCTTTCCGGCGGACCCGATCACCTTTCACACCGTTTCTCCGCAATTATTGTGCACTTTCCATCGTCGGCAGCGATTTTCGCCGCTGCCAACCTGTTATTTGCCTTTTCACCGGCGAGGTCTCTTTAAGAGGATTCGATAACGGGCGTATTAATAGGACCGGGCATCAGTTTTACACTCGGCGAACGTTGCTTTCTCCTCCGCGCGATGACTGGTTTTTCCCTCAGAAACTTTATCGCCCCCGAACCCGCGGCAGGAGGAGGAGGAGGTCGAGGAGGAGGAGGCCGGAGCGTTGGGCGCTCGACGCGCCGCATAACTGCACACGCAGCTTTTGATTGTCGATTCAGAGAGCGATATCGACGACGACGATTCTGTACCTCGGATTTCGTGCTGCATGCCAAAGCGTGCACGGGCTCGCCGGGCGTATAAGGAACGTCCGATTGAACTTTACTCGGGGATCGTTATCGAAATTCTTCGCCAATCTTCTCAAAACATCCTTTTTTCTTCCCCTCTTTGGATGTCGAAAAAACGACGTAAAGAAAGGAGCGTGACGCGTAGAATAGCCTGATTTCGCACGTTCGAGGCGCGGACGAGGCGACAGGTGTCCCAATTTAGCGCGCCGCGCCGATAATTTCAATATCTCCGAGAAATCCGATCGACCTCGATTGGGAAAGCCGTAGGCAGTCGGCCACGCTTCTTCCACGGTTGCAACGAAACGATCAGTGAACGACCGGGACGAAAGGGAATCTGAGCGTGAGCGTATATACGCGCGCGGCTCCTCGTTGCATATGAAATGTCATCATCTTCGGCGAACATCGTATATACTTGCCGCGCATAATTAAACGCCTCGCTGAACGATTAGATCGGCTGCGTTACGCGGACGCGTTGTAAACGTAATCGGGGATTAATTGGCGAATGGAAATTTGAAAATCGAGAAGACGTGCATCCGTGTACGTAGTTATGTTCGCTTTCCGTGTTCATCGTCGAGGCGTCAGTGCGTCAGAGAGAAAGCGAACGCTCGGTAGGCAGATCGTGGCATAAGCCAATCCTGATAACGGGGCGAATGCTGGGGGATAGGCAGAGCGGACTGCGTGCGAGCCGCGCACTTTCCAATGCGCTCGGCGCATNGTCAGAGAGAAAGCGAACGCTCGGTAGGCAGATCGTGGCATAAGCCAATCGTGATAACGGGGCGAATGCTGGGGGATAGGCAGAGCGGACTGCGTGCGAGCCGCGCACTTTCCAATGCGCTCGGCGCAACCGGGAAAGTGTGTAAGTGCGCAGGTAGGCAGACCTCTATTGGAAAAGTGTGCGTGAGCGATCGCGACACGCGTTCTCCTCGCGGGAAGACAATTTCCTCTCCTCTTGCCGCTCGCGAGTCGCGCTAACCCACAAAGACACTAAATTATACGGGGAATGCTGTTTCTCCCCGGAAAAACGATGGTTAAATCGATCCTGGTCCGCGGGTTTTACACCTGCCACCAACGATACAACGATCCGTTGCGTGTACCTCTCGTTTCGCTATTTCAATTTCACACGTAATTCCATTAGCGACTGTCGATGCCTGTCCCAAACATTTTCTTCTCTTCCCGTTCGGTTCGCGCCTCGGCTCGTCGTGTCTCGTGTTACAAGTACATCGGACCGGTTCGAGAAAACTAGTCAAGCGGTTTTACACCGTTCGTTAAGGATCTCCGTCTCTCCTCCTATCGATTTGTAGAAATTGATTGGACGGAGTTTGGGAAACTGGTGATCCGCGGAACGATCTCGCCGGGGGAACGGGATTACCTTGAACGGCGCGAAATCGTGGAGCATTAGCGAGTCTCGCCGGCAGATAAGCGTTCGGGTCGCGGCGGCGGCGGCGGCGGCGGTTCTTCCGTGTTTGAAAAGGCTTGAGAAAATCGTACGGGCAGCGGAGGCGCGCGCGCGAGCGAAGAATGGCGGAGGAGGCAGCCTCCTCTCGCTAGTCGCCGGTCCCGGCGAGATGGGCCGAGTGACGACCTCGATTGACCCGTCGATCCGTCACGGCTCTCCTCCTGAACGGGAGAGTGGCTCGCACAATTAGCCGGGTAAGGTGCAAGATCGAAGGATCGTGCGTCACGTGGAAGCTAATGTCGGGCTAATGCAGCGGCAACTACGTTCGCGTTCGATAGATCGGGCCGCTCGCTCTCGCCCGACTGATTCGCTTCTCGCAAATGCGTCTCGCCGGCCGCCGCCGCCGCACGGCTGTGCGTGAAATAATACACGCGAGACACGCGTGTTCCGCTAATGGATTCTCCCGGCCCCGAGGCCGATTCGTTTTCGTCGCGTCATCTCTACGCGGAATTTGATTAATTACGACCGTACGACCGGCCCGGTAATTACTTTCCGATAGGATCCGCGCCTCGCCTCTCGCTCCCTCCGCCGCCCGTCCCCCGGTATCCCTCTTTACCTCCCCTTTAGGCCTTTTTAATCATCTCCTCCCTTCTTTCCGTCCCACGGAAATTCGTCGTTACGCCGTACGATCGATGCGATCGCCGATAAATCGACTTATCGGTCCCCGAATGACCGCCACGGAAGCCGGGGCCCCATCAGCTGCGAAAACCGTGTACGCAACGCGAACCCTGAGAAATTCCCAGCGGCCACGCCGAGCAATCGTTTTTCGACACTCCCACGATCCGTAGATTCTCACCGATCGATGATCCTTTCGCTTTTATGCAGCGTCCGCAGCTTTCGCAACGTCGATTTAAAAATGATCCTTCAAACCCCGTTGACATCGTACATGACTCTCGCATAACTCTTCTCGTAAGTGCATAGAATCTTCCATTTAGTGATCGTCGTTACCTATAGTGGACTCCCGAGTCGAAAATTTAACCATAATTTGAATCTTCTGAACCTAAATGTACCCCAGTTTTGGTCTATTAGATCGAAAAAGTAGAACTAGTAGAGTTATCTCAGAACTTAACGCTTTGCGCTCGAAGCCGTTTTCACAGAGACGAAGCAGCAACTCGAGATATTTTGTTCCATTTTTGGTGAATTTCTTATCTCTAATTTAATATCTTACACAAATTAACGTATAAAATTTTTGTTTGTTTGTTTTTTGTCTATTTTACATTTTATATATCTTTACACCTTTACGAAGATAACTTCTTAAACATTAGTCTTTGTAATTTTACTTAAGACTCAAAGAAACTAAACATAAATAAATTTCCACGCCAAACAAAGTGGTCAGCGAGAGTCACCTCTCGAATGCAAAGGGTTAATATTTGATATAACTCTAATCAGAACCTATAAGTCCCTAAAAAAATCTCAAATTATATTTTAGGCCTTAAGAACCTTCAGTTCGTTCACGAAAGTAGTTAGAATTTAGTTGTCAAAGCAAGAAATGGGAACCTGAAAATCTATTTAAGGGTTTATAAGATTTTTTCAGGATCCTCTGAAATATTTACTGTGTTATATAAAATTATTTTACAAACTATGCGCATTTGAATCTGATATGCATCTGACATGAATTATTCTGTTTATTCTTATACTTCCTATTATGTATTTTAAAAAGGGCTTTAAAACAATCTAATTTATATAACAGAATTTTTTTATACAGCAACAAAGCGAAAATTCGTTATTTGTTTACAAAAATTGTGAAAGAAAAATAATAATAATTTCACCATTAATTGGGTGAATAAACCTACACGATCTTTTCCTAAACTTTTGAAGTAAGACTTGAGGGACTAAATTATATTTCATAAATTCTATTTTAGATCTATATCCTTTACAAGCGAACATAACGACTAGATATAGGTTCAAATTAGAGTTAAATTTACTCTTACATTCCTATGCTCAAGATATAACTTCGACCTCCTTCTGTAGGATAAATAAATAGGGTAGATTAATAGTCAAAACCATAATTATTTTTTCGACTCGGGCTGCTTTTCACAGAATGCGTAGTACCTTCGTCAGGATTTACGTTAAGAGATCAGTCGACAAGTTAATTGTTTATTAATTCAGATTCGCGTCGGTTATTTAGAAACAGGTCTGTCGGCTACTACTACCACGTAAACGTTTTATTTTCCCAGAACTCGTTGCATTCGCGTCGAGCTGAATTCTTGCCGTTATTGGCTACGAATTCGCGTTCGCGTTACGTTCGATAATTACACCGTAACAAGCCGGCCAGCTTTCCCGGAATCGTTTCGATATTACCGGCTCGATTCTCTATCGGTCTTGATATATGATCAATCCGCGTCTCCCCTGAATTCCTATTTTCTACATAGTTACCCGTAGTTCGGCTCTTAGATATCGAGCTTAGAGCTTAGCATTCGGTTACCCGATAAAATATATCCCGTCCGTTCCCACAGTTCGTGAGACATCGTTTCTGACGATGATCCCCGGTGGATCACGCGGTTTACATACTTCGAACCGGGTAATTCGCGACTCGGAGCATAGTTCATTTACGGGAGCCAAAGGCGCTCGGATTATGTCATTAACGGGTTGATAGAGCGGCCAGAGCACCGTGACCACTTTGATCGGTCGGAATAGAGTTTTAATTAGACCACCAATCAACGAGATACCGCGCGAGTCTCGCGCATATATGCGCGCGTGTATCACCGCGCGCATCGGCGAAATCGCTTATTTTTCCTTTCTTTCGCTGCGCCGCGAATTTATTCGCTCGATAACGAATAGCCGGCCAAGTATCGATCACGTAACGCGGCTCCGGCCGTACGTGTACATTGTAATTGGTTTGCGGCAATAAATTGAACAGTCAGATAAATTTGCCGGCGCGTTGCGCCGCGCTTAAATGCTATTCGTAGCTATGGCAGGAGCGTCCCTGTTGCTCGCGAATCAATCACCGGGAACGCGGGTCTATATCTTCGTCCCGACGCTATCCGTTGTTTAATAAGCCTCGCTTTCGTTCAAAGATGGTTGTAAAATACTTAGATAGCCAAGCGAGTCGACCGGTTCGCGTTTTTCATAGCAGAGAGAGACCGTGAAACCGAGATGCATATGCTTCGGCATTAGAAAAATTAGCTTTTACGTCGACACAGTTCTCAGGATCCCAGGAGCATTGCTCGACTTTTAATTAAATCCGTGTTTAATCAACGGACGTACCNTCGGTCGGAATAGAGTTTTAATTAGACCACCAATCAACGAGATACCGCGCGAGTCTCGCGCATATATGCGCGCGTGTATCACCGCGCGCATCGGCGAAATCGCTTATTTTTCCTTTCTTTCGCTGCGCCGCGAATTTATTCGCTCGATAACGAATAGCCGGCCAAGTATCGATCACGTAACGCGGCTCCGGCCGTACGTGTACATTGTAATTGGTTTGCGGCAATAAATTGAACAGTCAGATAAATTTGCCGGCGCGTTGCGCCGCGCTTAAATGCTATTCGTAGCTATGGCAGGAGCGTCCCTGTTGCTCGCGAATCAATCACCGGGAACGCGGGTCTATATCTTCGTCCCGACGCTATCCGTTGTTTAATAAGCCTCGCTTTCGTTCAAAGATGGTTGTAAAATACTTAGATAGCCAAGCGAGTCGACCGGTTCGCGTTTTTCATAGCAGAGAGAGACCGTGAAACCGAGATGCATATGCTTCGGCATTAGAAAAATTAGCTTTTACGTCGACACAGTTCTCAGGATGCCAGGAGCATTGCACGACTTTTAATTAAATCCGTGTTTAATCAACGGACGTACCGTATTATTGTAAATAGTTTACGTCCAACTGAATATTTAACCCTTTGCACTCCGAACGATTTTACGATATTTTGATTTGATTTCTTGTGCCATTTCAAGAGAAAACTTCAGGAAAACATTCATGTCTCAAAAAGTTGCGCTGAAATAACTGAATTCCCTGTAATCACTAATAAACTTACAGTGACTCCCCTGACACCTTACAGTGTGCCCCTGAGAGGGGACATCCGAGTGATATGCTAGAATTACGATGTCCCCTGAGAAGGGACAGCGGAGTGGAATGGGTTAAATATTGATTCTTTACGACCTTTTTGTGGACAAGATAATAAATCCCATTTTCAAGTTAGTTTAATTATATATTTATTTATCGACGTATCAACTAATATGCTGGTCCTCTTCAAGATATATTTCTGGCGTTTAATACCGTATTATTATTAGACACTTTTACGCATTTATAGGAAGATTACTAGGTACACAGTCTGGAATAACAAATTTTATTTCCCGTGGAAAAACAGTCGAGTAATTATAATGATGCCCATACATCGTCGAACATTTATTTTTAATGTGTTAATACTGTCGGGCAGTTTGCCTCGTTCGGAAAGCAATCTGCGAGGTCGTTTCACCCGCTCGTCCATCCTGCGCTAGATCGAGCGAGTTTACAGATACATGCATCCCGGTCGATTAAATTCCGCTTGTTCCTTTTCCTTTCTCTTCTTATCGGCGATCAGCCACGAAACGTGGAAACGTCGGCGAACGTAACGAGCGATTAGCCACCTGTTTCTAATTAATTCGGTAAAATCGAGCCGCGGTTATTACGTGCCCGACGCGCGCGCGGTTTCTTCACCGCTGCCTTTCTTCTGTTTACCGTTGGACAGGCAAAAATATGAAGATACCGCCGTCTCTTCTTTCCCCGCTCGTCGTTCCGGCAACGGCTTATCGAAAACGCGTAGGTTATTATCACGGAAAGGTGCGGTTTGCTTCTTCCTCCTCCCTTTTTCTCGCCCCGTGACCGTAAACGATTCCGTTCGCCTATCGTCACAAATCGATTCCTCTCGGGCGCGATGAAAAAACGAGGAATCGCTCTAATCGAGGTTTCGCAAATTCTGTCAGCGAGCGATGATGATCAAGCGGTCTGTTCCCGGGAAATATTTCAAGCTGTCGAAAGGGGTCGGGTCGGGTCAGGTCGTCGCCGGGACGACCTTGTCTGCGCCGGACGAGGGTTTTCAACTTGCATAACTATCTAACCGTGGACCAGAAACCGCGATGCCGTAACACGTTTGTATAGATGGAGAGCAGTCGAGGGATCAGGGCAAGAGAAATAGGCAGAGAGGAAAGAGAGTAAAAGAAAGGAAGAGAGAGAGAGAGAGAGAGAGNTAGGCAGAGAGGAAAGAGAGTAAAAGAAAGGAAGAGAGAGAGAGAGAGAGGCGGACACGTCGTGAGGGGCATCAGACTAACAGCAGGTGGTTGGTTGGCTTATATGCCTTCCCGGGAATCAGTTTAATCTACACACGCACACACGTACCGGTCCTCTCTCTCGCTGGACCTCTCGTAGGCGAATTGCGATAGCTCGCCGCGGATATGGCAGCGGTTTCGAGTAGTAGGTAACGCGTGCAAGAGAGAGAGAGTGTGCTATCACAATTGGACGGACGTACGCAGCTCGAAAGCGTGTTACACATAATACGACGCTCCCTCTGATTTACAACGTGCGCGTGGCACGGGCTTACAGGTGTGAGTCGATCGTTCCACGCTTGAGAGACGCGCGCCTAATAGTCAGGATTTTTAGAATCGGCTTCGATCATGCTCGGCAACATTTTCATTACCGCGGCGGATATTAAACTTTTAAACGGCCGTTAACGTAACTCTTCTATTTCGACTCGGTGTAGCAATTAAGGAGGTTCATCCGGTTAAGAAATTAACAGATAGATCTCCAAAAAAAAATTTGATAATCTATAATAGTATACCAGGATACCTAAAAAAAATTGTTAAGTCATTTGGATACCTTAATGATGAGATATTAATATAAATAGTTTTTACAATTTTACATGCAGTCATATGGAAAAGAGTGATTTCCCAGACTTCTAGCGCTAATTTATTAGGTATTGACAGACAGTTTTGAATGAAACTTACGTCATATTGAAGAGAAACATTTAACGAATATTTTAATTGCAAATTTAGCTAGATTGGGTGACTATGAATCGAGAAATATCTAAACACAACAAACGAAATCTGCATCTTTCAGCAATAGGTAAGCAAGCAAGCTCCCCTTTTCTATAACTTGCATTTGACTTGCTATGTACCAGATGAAGCTCCTTAAACACATATTAATGCAAATTTACGATAATTTAATGAATTTTCAAGAAAATGTAATGAACTGTGAGAAAATTTATTGAATTTTCAAGAAAACTTAATGTAGGGTCCATGAAAATTAGTGTTCTCCATATTTAATCAAATTTCTGATTAAATTTAATACAAAAAATACAAGCTTCCCTTTTCTATAACTTGCACTTGACTTGCTATGTACCAGATGAAGCTCCTTAAACACATATTAATGCAAATTTACGATAATTTAATGAATTTTCAAGAAAATGTAATGAACTGTGAGAAAATTTATTGAATTTTCAAGAAAACTTAATGTAGGGTCCATGAAAATTAGTGTTCTCCATATTTAATCAAATTTCTGATTAAATTTAATAAAAAAATTCAAGCTCCCCTTTTCTATAACTTGCATTTAACTTGCTATGTACCAGATGAACCTCCTTAAGGAAATGAGCTTCTCGTCTTTTTACGAACGCGTGAAATCGGCGATCTGATTCTGACGCGACCGGGGATAGAAACCGAGTTCGGTGGTATCGGAAAAACGTTTTATCACGGGTCGGACGAACCAGGAAGTTTTCGAGCCGGATCCAACACAGTGTGGTTGCTGTCGGCTGTAATATCGGTAACGTGAATACGGTTTCTGCGCGAGCCCGGAATGCAATTGCCGATCTTCGCGCGGCTGCTCGCTCTTTCTCCGTTCCCTCTTCCCATGGTTTCCTCGATTTTTAGGCGCGAGAGAGGCGCCTCTCGTTGCTTTCTAGTTACGCCTGTCTGAACACTATCTTGATACGGTATCGTTCCGGGGGAATCGAGAGATTAGCCAATTTTCAGGCGTACCTCCGTGCTGTCATACACCCGGGGCCCCTCCCGCTCTCCTCGCCCTCTCTCTCTCTCTCTCTACTCCCGTTTCGCCTCTCTTTGTCCGACGATAGGAATTCCGCTTGGTGGAAGGAACGACGACGACGACGACGACGACGGCGAGATCTCTGGAGTAGAAGGGATCAAGGGACCACCTGTCGCTCGGCGTACACTCCGTTCACGATGTCCGCGCGCGTACGTCACCTTCCCCGAGCGTGTATCCTTGCGCGCGCGCGTGTATATATCTCGAACACCATATACGTCACGCATAATATTCGCGGTTCGATCAAACTTGACGCGCGCCTCAGTATTCGTAAACCGGTAAGACGGGTAAAGCCGACTGGTTGCCCCTATCGGCGGCGGTATTTTTATTTAAATAGTTTTCAATAATACGCGCGGCGGCGGCTAGCGTCGCGCGTAACGGCACGCGATTCGGCATTCACGGTATGCCGGTCGTCGCAGGGGGACGAACAGAGAAGAAGAAAAAAGAAAGAAAAANGCGCGTAACGGCACGCGATTCGGCATTCACGGTATGCCGGTCGTCGCAGGCGGACGAACAGAGAAGAAGAAAAAAAAAAAAAAAGAAAAGAAGAAGAGAGGACCCTCTCGGCGTTATTAAAATATTTTTTCCACGCGGCACTTTCTCGCCGGATCGTAATCTCGGATCGACGCGACGCCGACGGTCTTATGTCACACGCTAGCTGTGGGTAAACAGCGATTGTGTGGTCAACTCGTGTGTAACTTGACCCTCGTTGCAGGAACGGAACCTCTGGAACGAGTCGTCGTCGTCGGAGTAGATTGCCCTCTTCTCTTCGGAATTCCTAGAAAAATTCGGAATTACTCGCTCCGGAGGATCTCCCTGTAAATCGTCACGGTGTCAGAGCGAATTTATTTTCCCTGAAAGTAGAACTGTCCCGTTATAGTCAGCCGCGCGGCCGGCACCGCGCCGCGCCGTCCGTCCGACGATAATTACTCGGCCGCGTTACGTTCCTCGCCCTCTTCTCCCCTGCGATAACTCTTCCAGATTATCCCACGTACCTCGGCGAGACAGTTTACACGCGGCGAGTCGCTCGCTCGAAGCGTTTAAACGGTCGCGCGTGAGAAAATATTCGGAGGGTTCGTCGCGAAAGTTTTCCGTGGAAAAGGGCGGCCGGGGAATTTGAAGGTGTTAATTCGAGGAAGCACGTGCCCGGGATCGAGCATTCCCTTCGTCAGCCCTTGGTTACAGATGGCGAGCGTCGCGTCGGCGGTGCACGCACGACGAGCGGGAGCGAGCGAGAGGCAAACGAGAAGGGAAAGGTGAACGCGAGTGACTTTCAGTTCGGGTTACACGAGCCGGAATACGGCGTGGTGTGCGCGTAGCTGCTTCATTCACGCGGCTCGCCGGCGTGCACTCTCGCCTCTGCCGACCGGTCGAGAACGCATCGGACTCCACCGTTCCTCTCCTCCCCTTCATACCTCTCCTCTCTCTCTCTCTCGATAATCTATTTGCATATCATCGGGCCAACGTCCCGAAGCCCGGACTTCAATCGCGTTCGTTTCTTCGCCGAAAATCGTTTCCGCTCTCTTCCCCGCCGCCCCTCGATCGCCCACGATTTTCAGTCCTCGCGTTCCGCCGTACCCTTTGACTATATTGTGGTGTGAACTAGTCTGTATTAACTGTCGTTCAGTGATATTCTGACTGAAGCTTAAAACGGACAGGGAAGGATAGTTGAAAGACGCGGTTGCTGACATAACATTCAGACCAGAGTTAACATATGATTAGAAAAGAAGTCGAGACATGTTTAAAAGCCTCTTCATAAAATTCTTTATTTGTTAAATTATCGTCGTGAACTACGTTGTGAAAATAGATTGGTTAATTAAATTTTGATCGGGCTCCGATCGGACGCGAGAGATATGCTTACACAGATTTTGCGCGTTTCCATGAAGCATCTGTCGCTTGTAAATCGTCGCGCGAGCGGAACCTGTCGAGAACCGATTTTCGGCTTTCTGCCACTACGTCCGCGGCGGGAACAAGGCTCCATTTTTTCACGTCGCCGGGTTTCGAAATTTGATTACACGCTCTTGACGTTATAATACGTCGCGGCGCAAAAAAGCCGCGTGATGTAAAAGCTGCCCGATAAAAGTGAAACGTTAGCCCGAAATTATGGGGGGAGATACGGGAATTAAAAACGGTGCTGACATTGAATTATGAATTATTAATACTCAGCGGTGGCTCCGATCCCGGGCCCGGGTAACTTAGCCCAGCCGTTTTCGATCGTTCCCGTCTCGTTTTTCGCCCGCTGCACCGACGCGACGCTCGATCACCGATCAAACGCTAACACGCCTTTTTCGAAAAGTCCCCCGCCGTATCGTTACAAAATCTACAACGTTGAAATTTGACTCCACGTATTTTCGTCGCCGGGGAACACACGCTCCGAGCGTATACACGATTTCTCCCGTTCGTCTTGTTTAAATTAATTTGACACAGTCCCCCGGGACTACGCGCATACGTATAGTCCGTCGTAACCGAGTGAAAGTGGACGCGATTCGATCGCTAAAAGTCGTCAGTTTTTGGGAAACAGCCGGGCCGGAGGAATTCGTGGCGAGGCGCGGAACGGCGTCGAAGACAGTGCTAGCGATCGCGGAGACGAGTGCGTGGGTAAAAGTACCGTGGCATCGGTTCGCGAGCGCGCGGGGGGCCCCGCGATGTCGAGAGGGGCCCGCATTCGTTCTCCGGGCCCGAGGAATACGTTGGAAATGCCGAGGATTCGCTATCAGATATTCGTTACTCACATCGAGGCCCCCCTCTCCTCTCCTCTTCTCTCTTTCTCTCTTTCGAACGGTGCCGTCTCTCTCTCCCTCCGTCCGTTTCTCTCTCGATCCTCCGGCTCCGACATCGGGATCTTCTCCTTTACGATCCGCACATGTGTTTCGTTTGTACACGGCATGTAACGTATGGGCCCCGCGTTATTTATCATACAGCGTTAGCCGCCGATCGCGAATGGGATGTACGTTGCATTCAACACAGGCCCCTCCGTTTTACCACGCTGTGCCTAATCATGTTAATTTTACCGCGGGTGACATAAATTAAGTCTGCCAGTGCCTCGACCTGCGCCGAGATTTCTTTTATTTTGCGTTCCAGCACGCACGAGTTTCGTACCCCTCCTCTCCTTTATCTCCGTTCGTATACGGTTAGATGACTGACTCGTATACGCGTCGACTACTTAAATTTTCGGTGGTATCCGATCGGGAGCCGAGGAACGATTTAAGCGCGACGATCGGTTGCACTCGTGGCCCGCCGATTAAAGTAATAGCGCTCGTAAAAGCGGATTGACGCTTCGAACANACGGTCTTATGTCACACGCTAGCTGTGGGTAAACAGCGATTGTGTGGTCAACTCGTGTGTAACTTGACCCTCGTTGCAGGAACGGAACCTCTGGAACGAGTCGTCGTCGGAGTAGATTGCCCTCTTCTCTTCGGAATTCCTAGAAAAATTCGGAATTACTCGCTCCGGAGGATCTCCCTGTAAATCGTCACGGTGTCAGAGCGAATTTATGTTCCCTGAAAGTAGAACTGTCCCGTTATAGTCAGCCGCGCGGCCGGCACCGCGCCGCGCCGTCCGTCCGACGATAATTACTCGGCCGCGTTACGTTCCTCGCCCTCTTCTCCCCTGCGATAACTCTTCCAGATTATCCCACGTACCTCGGCGAGACAGTTTACACGCGGCGAGTCGCTCGCTCGAAGCGTTTAAACGCTCGCGCGTGAGAAAATATTCGGAGGGTTCGTCGCGAAAGTTTTCCGTGGAAAAGGGCGGCCGGGGAATTTGAAGGTGTTAATTCGAGGAAGCACGTGCCCGGGATCGAGCATTCCCTTCGTCAGCCCTTGGTTACAGATGGCGAGCGTCGCGTCGGCGGTGCACGCACGACGAGCGGGAGCGAGCGAGAGGCAAACGAGAAGGGAAAGGTGAACGCGAGTGACTTTCAGTTCGGGTTACACGAGCTGGAATACGGCGTGGTGTGCGCGTAGCTGCTTCATTCACGCGGCTCGCCGGCGTGCACTCTCGCCTCTGCCGACCGGTCGAGAACGCATCGGACTCCACCGTTCCTCTCCTCCCCTTCTTACCTCTTCTCTCTCTCTCTCTCGATAATCTATTTGCATATCATCGGGCCAACGTCCCGAAGCCCGGACTTCAATCGCGTTCGTTTCTTCGCCGAAAATCGTTTCCGCTCTCTTCCCCGCCGCCCCTCGATCGCCCACGATTTTCAGTCCTCGCGTTCCGCCGTACCCTTTGACTATATTGTGGTGTGAACTAGTCTGTATTAACTGTCGTTCAGTGATATTCTGACTGAAGCTTAAAACGGACAGGGAAGGATAGTTGAAAGACGCGGTTGCTGACATAACATTCAGACCAGAGTTAACATATGATTAGAAAAGAAGTCGAGACATGTTTAAAAGCCTCTTCATAAAATTCTTTATTTGTTAAATTATCGTCGTGAACTACGTTGTGAAAATAGATTGGTTAATTAAATTTTGATCGGGCTCCGATCGGACGCGAGAGATATGCTTACACAGATTTTGCGCGTTTCCATGAAGCATCTGTCGCTTGTAAATCGTCGCGCGAGCGGAACCTGTCGAGAACCGATTTTCGGCTTTCTGCCACTACGTCCGCGGCGGGAACAAGGCTCCATTTTTTCACGTCGCCGGGTTTCGAAATTTGATTACACGCTCTTGACGTTATAATACGTCGCGGCGCAAAAAAGCCGCGTGATGTAAAAGCTGCCCGATAAAAGTGAAACGTTAGCCCGAAATTATGGGGGGAGATACGGGAATTAAAAACGGTGCTGACATTGAATTATGAATTATTAATACTCAGCGGTGGCTCCGATCCCGGGCCCGGGTAACTTAGCCCAGCCGTTTTCGATCGTTCCCGTCTCGTTTTTCGCCCGCTGCACCGACGCGACGCTCGATCACCGATCAAACGCTAACACGCCTTTTTCGAAAAGTCCCCCGCCGTATCGTTACAAAATCTACAACGTTGAAATTTGACTCCACGTATTTTCGTCGCCGGGGAACACACGCTCCGAGCGTATACACGATTTCTCCCGTTCGTCTTGTTTAAATTAATTTGACACAGTCCCCCGGGACTACGCGCATACGTATAGTCCGTCGTAACCGAGTGAAAGTGGACGCGATTCGATCGCTAAAAGTCGTCAGTTTTTGGGAAACAGCCGGGCCGGAGGAATTCGTGGCGAGGCGCGGAACGGCGTCGAAGACAGTGCTAGCGATCGCGGAGACGAGTGCGTGGGTAAAAGTACCGTGGCATCGGTTCGCGAGCGCGCGGGGGGCCCCGCGATGTCGAGAGGGGCCCGCATTCGTTCTCCGGGCCCGAGGAATACGTTGGAAATGCCGAGGATTCGCTATCAGATATTCGTTACTCACATCGAGGCCCCCCTCTCCTCTCCTCTTCTCTCTTTCTCTCTTTCGAACGGTGCCGTCTCTCTCTCCCTCCGTCCGTTTCTCTCTCGATCCTCCGGCTCCGACATCGGGATCTTCTCCTTTACGATCCGCACATGTGTTTCGTTTGTACACGGCATGTAACGTATGGGCCCCGCGTTATTTATCATACAGCGTTAGCCGCCGATCGCGAATGGGATGTACGTTGCATTCAACACAGGCCCCTCCGTTTTACCACGCTGTGCCTAATCATGTTAATTTTACCGCGGGTGACATAAATTAAGTCTGCCAGTGCCTCGACCTGCGCCGAGATTTCTTTTATTTTGCGTTCCAGCACGCACGAGTTTCGTACCCCTCCTCTCCTTTATCTCCGTTCGTATACGGTTAGATGACTGACTCGTATACGCGTCGACTACTTAAATTTTCGGTGGTATCCGATCGGGAGCCGAGGAACGATTTAAGCGCGACGATCGGTTGCACTCGTGGCCCGCCGATTAAAGTAATAGCGCTCGTAAAAGCGGATTGACGCTTCGAACAGCGGAGCTATTCTTTTTCCGGTTGCGCAAACTTAATCGTGAAAGTCGATATTCGATAGAAACCCGGAGCAGATTGCAGACGCAGCTGCGTTCCACGAGAACGCTCGGGGCCCGATGGAACTACGAGCTATCTTGCGCCATTCTTCTCGATCCAGAAAACCACAGCCGTGGATAATGTCGATGAGAATCGTGCGGCTCAAGTCTAGTGGAAGGAATAGACGTTCCATATGGATCGGGCTAATATTTTTCCTTGGGAGAAGCGTTCAGTGGAGCAGCTCTCGACGACGACGACGACGACGACGACGACGATCCCTTTATAGTTCCTTTATCTCTCCCCCGGGTATTCGCAGAAATTATCTCGCAGTTTTACGATCGCCCTCGCGTATTTCCATGGATCAGAACGTGGAACGAAAGGTGTCGAGGAATCCCAGTTATTTAAGGTCATTGAAACCCGCTTAAACGGAGTTTAAGGAACGGCGAGAGCGCCATGTGGTCGTCGTCGCCGTCGCCGAGATTGAAGTAATTAAAACTCGGGGGGGACTCCGAGAGACACACTGTGTGCCGCGTAGACATCCTTGCCGGGCGCGTAACGATTCTCAAGGAGAACGTCGCGACGCGAAAACTGGAATACCGCAGCGGGGAAAGAAAAAGGTCGACCGACCGCGTCCCGTCCTCTTGGCGTGTCATCGGCGGAAATTAAGTTAATTTCATGGACACCGCGGCCCTAGGGACTCCTCTTTTTGCACCCACGCTCTTGCCCTTGGCTCGGTCGGTCGCGCGCTCGTTTGCGGCTAACGCGGTAATAACGATCTTGATAGTGAGTCATGAGAAATTCAAAAGCGAGGCGAGAACCAACGAACGGACTCCATTATTCCACGGGGATGTTAACCCGGTGGAGCCCTTTTGTCGCTCGGCGTCGCCGTCGCCTCTCGCTCCTCTCGTTTGTTCGGGATCGAGATTGGCCGACGCGAACGGCGGAACTGGAAAAATTATGATAATTGCTTCCTCCTTCCTTCGTCAAATAAACTTTTCAATCGGCGCCTCGAGCTCCGATATTGTAATACCCGCCATTGTCTCGATTCAACGTCTCGTTATAACGATTTCCCGTTCTGGTACATACAACGTCTCGGCGGCTAATGACCGGCGAGACCCGATTTCGGTTGGATCGTTCCTCTCGCCCGACTTCGGATTTTGTTTGCTTTACGGATCAGTACAGGAACTGAATACGGGAACGGCTGAATCGCGTGGAAACTCGATCCACGCTCCCCTTTTCTATTCACGTCTTCGCCCCTTTCCCCCCTCGTTTTTCTTCGTCGTCGCCCTTTTTTCCCCTGGACGCCTTTCGTCCCAAACTGACCTGCGATAAGTTGAATTCCGGCCTCGGGACGCAACAGCGAGACGAAAGGTAGGCGCGACCGATCCGAGAACAAGGCACGAGCAAACATCGGAACAGAAACCGGCGAGCTGAATCGCAGCCAAAGGGAAACTAGTTTTAAAATCGAGGGGCACGCGCGGTCAAATTCTATTAGATCGGAATTTATTATTTTGAATATCCGATTGTTCACTAGATTTCTTAATCTTTAATGTAAAATCGTGTTTGACGTTCGTTAAGGACGTTGGGTAGATCACTGGCGGGGCAGGAAGTGAGAGGGGTAGTTCTATGCTTATACATGGGTGTTCTGTCGTGATACCAACCTTAGATAAAAAGATTTGAATTCGTTAAATATCGTATTTATCAACGAATTTAGAAAGAAATTAGTATGAAATAACTTTATTTAGTGTTAAGAATATAAAGATGTCTTTGCGATAGACATAAAAGTTAGTATTATTGAATTAAAAATGTTTCGTAGCGAGTAGTGAAATCTGGCAACGAGAATCCTATCAATATGTTTCCTTTTCGTTCAATTATCTAAACAATTCAGTTGTCAATTCGCATTTTCCTTGTCTCAAATTGTTCAAAAATGTTTCAAGATTCTATCACACTTTTACTCTTAACGACCTTAAGAATATAAAGATGTCTTTGCGATAGACATAAAAGTTAGTATTATTGAATTAAAAATGTTTCGTAGCGAGTAGTGAAATCTGGCAACGAGAATCCTATCAATATGTTTCCTTTTCGTTCAATTATCTAAACAATTCAGTTGTCAATTCGCATTTTCCTTGTCTCAAATTGTTCAAAAATGTTTCAAGATTCTATCACACTTTTACTCTTAACGACCTTAAGAGTATAAAGATGTCGTTGCGATAGACATAAAAGTTAGTATTATTGAATTAAAAATGTTTCGTAGCGAGTAGTGAAATCTGGCAACGAGAATCCTATCAATATCTTTCCTTTTCGTTCAATTATCGAAACAATTATGTTCTTGTAAATTCGCATTTTTCTTACTTCAAATTGTTCAAAAATGTTTCAAGATTCTATTACACTTTTACTCTTAACGATCTTACCATTTTTAACAAGTCTATTTAACAATAATGACAAGATTTCTTCTATCTCCCATAAGAGCCCGTGTATAAGGATATAAGTTTCACATAGATTTATTTAAAAACTACTTTGTCAATCGTCCTGAAACTTTAACACGATATTTTTCATGCTGTCACTAGTAGATTAAAATAATTTTCAAAACGATTTTATTCATTCCAGTACCCAACCTCCTTAAATCATCTGACGTAGACGGCACGATCTCCGGCTGAAAAATCGTCAATGCATTTCGTATGCGGCTAGCTAATGCGGAGAGCGTTTGCGACTTTGCTACCTTTAAAGGAACGGCCGGTTTTATTAGCTCGTTGCGGTTCAAAGAAATTCCCAACGGCGAAAGGTGGCCGCGTTCTTTTCCGCGTACCGATGCATTTTAACGCATCTCGCTCGTTCCTTTGTTCCCCGTCGCGTTCCCCGGGTTCGTTTAGGAATGTCCCGGGAATAAATCTGACGAATCAATCCGTCGCGTTTTCCTTTCGAACGGGGTTACAGATATCGCGCGTGTGTGTGTCTGTGTTCGAAAGTTATCCACCGGCGCGGCGCGGCGGCGATGCCGGTGGTATCCTCGAATTCCTTCGCATAGGCAGCGGCGATAATAATGATTTTCCCAAGAAATCGTTGAAGCGTGAGCGAGTTTCGTGTGGACGTAATAACCCGCAAAGTGCACTCGCCGCGGCTAAACGAAGAACGGTTCGTTCGTTCGGTGTTCGCCGTGGTTACGAAACCGAAGTCAAGGGAAGAGAGAAAAGGCGTTCTCCACCTATTATGGCGAGGCCCGGTCGCCGCCGCCGCCGCCGCGACGGCCCTCTCTTTCCTCTTTTCGACGAAATTTCTGTCCACTACCACGAAATAGGCCGCGCGTATGATATCGCGAGGCGTCGGCATTCTAGAGAAAAACTCACGCGACGGGGGCAGCGGGACGACAAGAAGCGTGATAATGGCGGTGCGATTAGAAAGGAATTCATCGGCCGGTGTTTTCTGAGCAAGACCCCGGGGGCTACCGCGCTTACGCTTCTGTGGGGTCCACGGATTATACGGGAGCAATATTTTGAGTCGGTCTGTCAAAAGAGAGGGGCCCCCTCCTCCCCCCCGTTTCGGTTATTGTTGTGTCGCGCGGGGTCCGAGGCGACGCGCGTCGCGCTGCGCCTCTCGTTACGCGTGCTGCTGCTCCACTTTTGAACTTTTTCGTCGCCGACGCCGCCGCCGCCGCCGGGACGAGGAGGAGGAGGAGGAGGAACGGGAGGCTAGACCCGGTTCCGGAGCGTGGAAAGGGTTCCCGGACCGGAGGGGTTGCCGGGCTAGGAACCGTAGGACCTAGGCGAGAGCATGGAAACTGGTCGGTGGTCGGATGTGTACGAGAGTGGCCGGGGAGGAGAGCGAGAGGAGGCGGCGGAATGAGCGGCGAGGACGAGGTGTGAGGGGCAGCGGGGGATAAAGGCCCGAGAGAGTGAGGCGACCGGCATTCCATGGGGCCCGTATTAATTATACCAGGGCCTCGGTGATGCTGCGCGAGCGAGAGCTCTGGACTCGTTTGCTCTCTCGCTCCATCCGTCGGGGCTTCCTTCGTCCTCGTCGTCTCTTTTCTCGGGAGCGACGAGGACCGTCGCCGACCGGACTCGCTGGATAGAGGAGGAACGGGCTAGTAGACCGAGCAAGAGGGATCCCTCTCGACCGCGGTAGGAGTACACTAATGCGGATCTACTGCCTCTCTAACAATAAGCCGGAACGCTTGGAGGAATAAACTCCAGGGGGATGTAACCGCTGCCCGCTCGAAACTAACTTCGTTCACTACGCGTCCTGCAGAAAATTCTTCGTCAACGATTTCTCGTTCGTCAATTCATTTTTTATTCCATCTCGGAGACTCTCGCTAATTCCTTTATATTATAATGAGATCGTGCGATTCGATATGATTTCGAGCTGAATCAAGATCGTTGATAGCTCCTTCGAACGGAATATACGTGGTGGCACGAGAGTTAGGAATATAGTTAACGCGTATCGAGTATAGGCGAACGTATCCGAGGGGAAGATGTAGAGGAGGCTGAGAAGGAACGTGGCCGGGGAACGGAACAGGATGGAAAGTAAATTACCTCTAGGAGGAGGAGTAAAGTTAGACGATGAGATGGCACGGGACTGCGGTGCCGAGAGGATTCAACAGGTAAAGAGAGAGACGGGAGGATGCGGCGAGGCGAACCGAGAGACCGCTGACCGACAGCAGTAGGCTAGTGAAATTGCACCTCGAAAACTTCAGGCTAGCTCGTTTTCCTTTCAAAATTCCCAAAGAAACTCCATTCTCCATTTGTTCACAAACATTTATTTTATATATAAGTCTCGAAATCAGAGACTTAAGGAGGTTCATCTGGTACATAGCATGTCAAATGCAAGTTATAGAAAAAGGGAGCTTGTATTTTTTTTATTAAATTTAATCAGAAATTTGATTAAATATGCGGAACACTAATTTTCATGAACCATACATTAAGTTTTCTTGAAAATTCAATAAATTTTCTCAAAGTTCATTAAATTTTCTTGAAAATTCATTAAATTTATCGTAAATTTGCATTAATATGTGTTTAAGGAGGTTCATCTGGTACATAGCAAGTCAAATGCAAGTTATAGAGAAGGGGAGTTTGCTTGCTTACCTATTGCTGAAAGATGCACATTTCGTTTGTTGTGTTTCTATATTTCTCGATTCATAGCCACCCAATCTACCTAAATTTGCAATTAAAATATTCGTTAAATGTTTCTCTTTAATATGACATAAGGTTCATTCAAAACTGTCTGTCAAT
>SMSR01009307.1:0-31486 GCA_019453355.1 Ceratina japonica | reverse complement strand
AGAGAGAGAGAGAACGTATGCAGATTTTCAAGGTACGTGGCCGCGCGCGCGGCCGTCCTACTTTCCCGCAGCTTGTCGCAGGTCGCGAATTCCCGGCTGCGCGACAGTGATTTGTTTCACGCGTTGCAAAACAAGAGACACGATAAGGGAGAGTGTAAGGAAAAAAAAAGGAAGGAGAAGGTGAAGATTGGCCGGAGGAACGGGGGGGAAGCGGGAATGAGAGGGCGTCGAGGTGCGAGCGAGACGAAGCCAGCGGGTGACAATGTGCGCGGAACGAGGAGAGGACGAGAGAGATATATACCGGACACGAAAATCCTTAGTTATTTCTACACGTTGCTAAATTTTTAAATAGGTTGATTATGCAGATGTTAGAGACGCAATCGAAGATTCATTACAAAAAACAAGCGACGGTTTACATCCTCTCGTTTCTTCGCCGCGTTTTAAACCTCGTTTCCCTCGATCGCTTTCTTTCTCTCTCTCTCTCTCTCTTTCTCTCATCCTGGATATCTTAATTGTCCGTCTGCCGAGATATTTTCGCGGATGGCAAATTTATGAACCAGCCCCTTAGCGAATCGCTAACGACGTACTCGTGTACATACATACCTACGTATGACGCTTAAGCCGGGCGAAAGAGAGGAAATTATATGGGACACACACACAGGCGCGTAAAAAAGAGAGGAAAGGGGATGGCCGATCTCTCGCTGCGAGAATCGCCTGGCAATTTCGCGCGCTCTGTTTCGAGGAATCGGTGTCGGCCGCTCGATTCCCTCCTCGCCCGACTCTAAATTGAAATCATTAAACCTGAAATACCGGGGCGTTAAGTATAATACAGTTTTTATAATTACGACGATGCACGCCGATCGAATACTTGTTTAAACCGCGCGGTCTCCGGGAAACCTCGATAAATAACCGCGGGGATATCTCAGTGCTCGGTGGGAAACCGATACACATGCCTTATTCCGCGCGACCGTTTCCTCGCTTATTAATGCCAAAATATATCGTTCTCATTATAATTTCAAATTGATGGGGATATTAGGAGCCGTAATCCGAAATTATTTGGTGCCCTCGTCGGGCGTAACGACGTGCCTCGGACAGCGTCCGTCGCAGAGAACGAGCTGGCCGGAATCGGCCGAGGAATTTACGATTTATCGAGCTCTCTAGTCCGTGAATCCGTTTTAGCGTCGCGTCAAATTCGTAAATCCGTCGTTCGCCTTTTTTACCCGATGTCCGCGCGGTCTCCTATCATTGCTTGCTTTGAACGGGTCGCGAATTCGAGGCCAGATTTATCAGCGGCCGGCTCGTTGTTCGGCCGGGCAATTTTCTCGTAAAGTCGAATTTCGAATACTCCTCGGAGGAGCATCTCTCGTCGTTACCTGGTCGAAATGGTTCGGTGTAACGACGAGGAGGCTGGAGGCCCGGGTCCGCGGTCGGACGGGAAGAGAAAGAAGGGGACAGGAAGAATTTTAAGTTGGAAACCTTGTCGCGCGTTCCTTTACCTCGAAATCACGAATACCGGTGGTGGCTCGTCCCGGCAGAGAACCACCTTTGACTTTCTTAGGTCGTTGAAAGAGAAAGAGAGAAAGAGAAAAGAAACGAACGAACGAGCGGCGGACACGGGGCACGTTTCGGTGATCCTATTTTAGATTCCGCTCTAGAGTTTGAGGCCCCCTTCTCGGGCCCCAGGTACGCGTTACCGTCCGCGGAAACCTTCCGCTCGTCAGCCGGCTATATATTTTACGGCTGGATTCCGCGTCGTAAAATTAACAAAGCTCGGGGAATATTCGTGGCGATTCTAATTGACGACACGCCGGCCCATCCGTGAAATTGATTCACTGCCGCGCACCGTCCAAATCCACCGGTTCCGTCCGGGAATAAATACATACTTTCCCCGCGCGCGCGTATACAGTTTATTAATGGAAGACGTAGGGAAAACGTTTCGCCGCGAGTCTGATAGGGCTATCCGCTAAATGAAATGAACGCTCTTATCCGAAAGCAATATCGCCAAGCCGTACTACGCGTATTACCGAGACGATCCGCTGATTTCCGTGACGGGCGCCAGTATTGTTACGGCTCGTAATCAACCGGCTCTCGATATTACCCGGAAAGCGTCGACGCTCGGCTCCGGCGCGCATTACCGGAGGCGCAAGAGCCGCGGCTACACGCCCACGACCCGCTCCGAGATGCTCCATTCACCGGGCCATCGTACGCTCCTCACGGTTCTTAATAACTTCCGCCGCTATTCCTGATTCGCGAGTAATCGAACGCGTTTTCGGCGCGCTGGGTGGTGGACACCTGTCGAGCCTCGATAAATCAAAACCGATTCGCGGTCAAAAAATACCTGCTCGCTGCTTATTCGAAATCAGCACGTGAAATTATCATGAAATACCCCGAGTCGAAGATTTAACTATAATTTGAATTTTCTAGATCTAAATGTTCTCCAGTTTAGGCCTATTAGATCTAAAAAGTAAAACTAGTAGAGTTATCTCAGAACTTAACGCTTTGCACTCGAAGCCGTTTTCACACAGACGAAGCAGCAACTCGAGATATTTTGTTCCATTTTTGGTGAATTTCTTATCTCTAATTTAATATCTTACACAAATCAACGTATAAAACTTTTGTTTGTTTTTTTTTTGTTTTTTGTCTTTTTTACATTTTATATATCTTTGCACCTTTACGAAGATAACTTCTTAAACATTAGTCTTTGTAATTTTACTTAAGACTCAAAGAAACTAAACATAAATAAATTTCCACGCCAAGCAAAGTGTTGAGCGAGAGTTACCTCTCGAGTGCAAAGGGTTAATATTTGATATAACTCTAATCAGAACCTTTAAGTCCCTACAAAAGTCTTAAATTATATTTTAGGCCTTAAGAATTTTCAGTTCGTTCACGAACGTAGTTAGAATTTATTGTCCAAGCAAGAAATGGCCCGAGTCGAAAATTTAATTATAATTTGAATCTTCTAAACCTAAATGTATCCCAGTTTAGGTCTATTAGATCTAAAAAGTAGAACTAGTAGAGTTATCTCAGAACTTAACGCTTTGCACTCGAAGCCGTTTTCACACAGACGAAGCAGCAACTCGAGATATTTTGTTCCATTCTTGGTGAATTTCTTATCTCTAATTTAATATCTTACACAAATCAACGTATAAAACTTTTGTTTGTTTGTTTTTTTTGTTTTTTGTCTTTTTTACATTTTATATATCTTTGTACCTTTACGAAGATAACTTCTTAAACATTAGTCTTTGTAATTTTACTTAAGACTCAAAGAAACTAAACATAAATAAATTTCCACGCCAAGCAAAGTGTTGAGCGAGAGTCATCTCTTGAGTGCAAAGGGTTAATATTTGATATAACTCTAATCAGAACCTTTAAGTCCCTAGAAAAGTCTTAAATTATATTTTAGGCCTTAAGAATCTTCAGTTCGTCCACGAAAGTAGTTAGAATTTAGTTGTCCAAGCAAGAAATGGCCCGAGTCGAAAATTTAATTATAATTTGAATCTTCTAAACCTAAATGTATCCCAGTTTAGGTCTATTAGATCTAAAAAGTAGAACTAGTAGAGTTATCTCAGAACTTAATACCAAAAAAATACTTTCTTCGAGTAATATATACGTTCCTTTTGTATTTATTACAAATCGGTATGGTAATTTCTACACAGTAATAATAATTTCTACCCACAGTTACTAATTTTTCCTATCCCTGGTTAGTGATTTCTAATATTCAGTTTCTACATTTTCCTTATATTACTTTACTTTATATTACTACACGCGATTTATTATTATTCTTTCGACTCGAGATTACTAACAATCTCTTAAACGATTATTTCAATTGAGATATTAATCGTCTCGTTATTTTCTAATAAAATTGCGGTGCGATTGCTATAAACTCGGTCCGCGGTCGTCGTCTGTCGGCTCTCGTCGTATTTCCGACTCGAAACAAAAAGAGTTGATCGCGTGATTTATGTAATAGCTGGATGAAAGACGTAAGGCGACACCGAAAACTTCCGTGCAAAGCAGTTAACGGTTCTAACGCCGCTAACTACTTTGCGCCAGTTTAATCGGGCAGGCGACGCGCGCGGTGTCCTCCGGGCTATATGATAGTTAAACCGCGGTTAGATGGCGGAAGAGAGTCGTAAAGAGAGCATAAAGAGAGTCGTCCGGTGCGCGGTACGAATCGATCCGGGGGATCGAACTTCGCGAGTTAGCGTTCCACTCGGTGCGATGCTGTGCCACGCCGTCGTCGTCGTCGTCGTCGTCGTCGTCGTGGCGTGTACCCGCGACGGACACGTTTACGGAACATATTATCCGGTTACACGTATAGGTACCGATCGGCCGTACGTAGGTGCACCCTGACACCGGTCTCGCAGCGGCTTTCAACGACGCCGGCCACCAGACTGTAAATATCTGCTGGCCGCGGAGCCCCTATCGACGCGCTATATATTGTCAGCAATTATTGCTACAAGAGATTATTTGTTGGTAGGCAGCGGCAGATAAATCAATAACCGGGAGGTGAACGCCTCGGACGGTGAACACGGGGTTGCTCCGTGTCAGACGACAGCCCCTTATCCCGGTGATTACCGTCGTTGTCCTTCCGATTTTTAACCCGTTCGTGTTCCAACGTACCTCGCTTTTGTTTTTCCGTCGGTGTTCTATCGAAGGGATCGCGGGGAATTTGCATAATCATAGTTGTTCGTACACGTTGTTCCGAACAGTCGTTGCTGGAACAATCCTGTCTAAGACTCGGAAATTGAGGCACTCAGAAAATGAATGTAGTTGGTCAGTTAGGACATTTTCAATATGATTTTAAACTAATTACATTGTTACATTTGTAGTTTTAAGCATTAATAAGAAATAGAGAAATCCATAAAGAAATTATTCCTTCTACTTCCATATCTACTATGTGCATGTATATTATATTGTACATTTGCGAATTTATGTATTGATAGTTGTATCTTTCTTTATTACATCCCCAATATTTAACTTTTATGATAATTACATCAATTGTTATGGAACTGTATTAATTATGAAATTAGAATTATAGATTTACTATTGCAATATTAATATATTGTTAATATTGTCAAATAATATTTACTTGTCCCTTCGTTACATCACGTATATTTATAATATCGTAGTTCACTTCGAAGGAAGTTCACAAATTCACGCCATTTTCACAGTTTACTATCCACCAATGAAGAGCGATCACGAAAATCACGATCACCGTGAAAAATTACAATGATTTGGAACGCACGTGATCGAATCACTCGTGATCCAAAAGTAGCAATTCTAACCATCACTAGTATTAACCCCTTGGGTACATTTGACGTCTGAGACACGTCATTCACTTGTGTTTGTTACAAGCATATTAATTTATTTTTATTTTGCAATTCTAATTACTTGAAGACATCTTAATACTACATATGTCACCAGTATTTTAGAAATAAATAAATTCTTACGTAAAATCTACTGCTTTTACATACAACTCCAAGCAACCAAAAATTATATCCGTTCCACATGCAAGTATTTTTTCAAATAAATCCGTAGCCAAAGGGTTAATCTGAAACAATAGTGAAACCGAGCGATCGATAGGGGATGCGTGTCCGGGATGTGAATTCGTTTATCAAAATCCGTCGGTTTTTAATTAAAATCTGCGTTGTAAACTTTCCAAATACTTCACTTTCTCGGTCGACGATAAAAAAAAAGAGGCAATTAATGAATAATGTACCAGTGGACGAAACCTGTGTCGACAAAAACTGGCAGATGCGTGCAGCGTTTTTAAACCAGAGTCCCCGGTCGAATGGTCGGCATAAAGCCCGTATACCGGATGAAAAAAGATGAGGCTTGTGTTCGTAAAATTTTTGTCATCCCTGCCGGTTGTTCGCCTAGTCGATAGTCGGGGGAAAAAAAGGAAATCAACCCCTCGAACACGAAACGCGCGCGTTCTCGTGCAGGCACGCGTGACACACGCACGACGCCGCCGCCGGTACATACGAGTGTCCAGCTATTCCTTAAAAATCTGTCAGGCTATCGGATCTCCGTCGTACTCACGTGTTCGTTCGTTCCTCCCGACCTTCGGCTGCGGAACGAGTTGTGTGCGTCGGGGTGCAGCGATCTACCGCCCGCTCCACTTTTTCCTACGAACCGACGATCGAAAAATAAGTGGCGAGGATGCGATAGGGAAATGCGAAATGATGAATGCGCCCCGGGTATCGCGTATAAATAACACTTTTATTAATGATATTATCAAAGATGCAGCTGATAGAGATATATACGAGGCCGGGTATCGGAGGCAGAGTAAATAGAGCCGAGTAACGACGGGCTGGATCTAGTACACAGCTGACGTGTCAGTAATTGATTAATTGACGATCCTCGTTGCTAGGATTATAGATGAGAACGGCGTTGTTCGTGGTTCTCAGGACGATAGCCGGCTACAAGACGTCTCGATTGATTTTTTCCCCTCGATAAACTTGGCTACTTACCTCGGATCTCTAACAGGAAATGGACCTGCCGTTTGTTTTTACCTGTTGTTCGATTGTAATCGCGCGGCCCGGTACCACCGACGATGTCCACCTACTCGTTTTGTATGAGATTTCCTTCGGTTTTTTCTTGTTTCTTTCGTTCCGTCGGTTGATTTGGCGGCGGCGGCGGCGGCGCGACGGTGCGGCGTAACCGCATGCAACGTGACACGAGGAGGCATCGCGAATAATCACTCTCGCGTAGCTGTAACTTCTTTGACGTCGACGATGACGGTGTTCTTTCTACTCCGGCCCCGTACATACATATATATGTATATACACGCGGCGCGGCGGCGTGTATCCTCTTTTATCGCGCGCGCGATATTCCGACGTCGCGCCTCCCTATCAGTTTCGTACGTTCGTTGGGCTTGACGTAACTCGATGTAGTTCTTTTGCGGTTCTCCACTCTTTTTCCAGCGTTGCGCGGGACAACGAGTTCCGGCGCGTTTCATTCCGGCGTCCCACGATTTTTATTCTTTTTATATTCACTCCCTTCCCCTCCCGATCGTCCGCGTATCGGCATATTGCACCGAGTCTCCACGTCTATGTGCCTCCGCTCCCGATTTACATAGAAGACGCGATATGATTCTGGGTCGCGACACTCGAAAATCTATCGGTCGGTTTCGGGGAACGTTCCCAAGGTTCGAAAATAAAAGGAGCCGCGAGGAAAGGCGGGAGGTGGATCGGTCGCGCCCTTGAGAGCCACGGACGAAGATAAATACACCCACCGTCCTAGAACCCGAGCTGCTAGGGTCCGACGAAACCTAGACTCGGCCCGGAACGGGGCGTACATAGAGAAGTCGAAGTCGGACAATCGAGCAGGAACGGGGGACCGCGGGGAGGGCACGGTTATTACAGAACGTTGTAAAATTATGGATCGTTAAGCGGGTTTACGAGTTTGTTCTGTTCGCCCAACCAACTCCGTTCCTCCTCTTCTCCCCGCGTCGCTCGCGTTTCTCTTCCTCGGTCATTCTCTCTCTTTCGTAGAAACCGCGGGTTCGCGCGGTCCAGTCGGTTCTTAAGGAGGTTCATCGGGTTAAAGAATTAACAGATAGATCTCCAAGAAAAATTTGATATTCTATAACAATACTGAAAAAAATTTTTAAGTCATTTGGATACCTTAATGATGAGATATTAATATAAATATTTTTTACAATTTTACATGTAGTTACTTGATGAGGAAGTTATAGAAAGATTTTAATTTAAATCGTTTTTTGTAAATATCTAAGTTTCTATTGGTCTGACGACGAATATGCATCAGATCGAAATTATAGATTGATAAATTCTCTTCAACAATTATTCTTGACGTTTTTTGCCTGCGAGCAACTGTTTTCAAACTAACACGCGGCAAAAGTTGAAGCTTTCGAAGGCAAGCCGCATACGTAATGTTTTTGGAAACTTCAGTTTATCCAAAGTTTTACCGCGTGTTATTTTGAAAATAGTCGGTCGCAGGCAAAAAATGTCAAGAACGATTGTTGTAGAGAATTTATCGATCTACAATTTCGATCTGATGTATATACGTCGTCCGACCAATAGGAACTTACATATTTGCAAAAAACGATTTGAATTGAAATCTTTATTACTTTCTTCTTAAGCTCTAAAAGTTCATCAAAATTTAACTGAGTCATTATTTAACTAAAACCTACTCATACGCTAAATTTCAGATTTCTCTAATCGTTAAGTCGTTTTGGTGTAGAACTACCTTAAACGATAGAAGTTTGCGGCAACCAGCTTCAGAATTTTATTATTTTCGCCGGTACTCAGTATTAGAAATGGAAAAAATTTGTCGGTCGCGAATGTGTTAATATAATATGTACGCTAGTAAAATAAGCTCCCCTTTTCTATAACTTGCATTTGATTTGCTATGTACCAGATGAACCTCCTTAATACATAATACACGTTAGGCTTCGAATGAATCGAACGAGTCTCCTTTTACTAACAATTTCGTCTGGGAATGAACAGATTTCTAAATGAAGTGTGACTGCAGTTAGACAAGCTCGTTTGATTATGCTTGGCGGTCGGTGAGGCAACGCGTGCAACAATGAGAACATCGACCGCGCGACCGTGTCTCGGTAGGATCGAACGTGGAAAACCTTGAAATAGTTACGGTTCCGTGGTACTACTAGGAAATTTGGCTCGAGAGAAAGAAAAAGAGAGAGAGAGAGAGTGATAGAGAGAGCGAGAGAGTTCGGGACGGATAGCCTGGAGGCTCGTCATTAGTCCGCGCGATCTGCCGTATCGCCGAGTCAGCCAGAAGTAAAGAAGAAAACGAGGAAAGGGCGGGGAGGGTGTCGGGGGGAGAAGAAGATGATGATGAAAATGACGAGCAGAAGGGACGGGAGAGTACGTATAGCCGGGGAATAGGAAAAAGAAGGATGCGGTCTGTGGGCCGGCGAGAGGGGAGGCAGCGAGAGAAGGAAAAAGGAACGAGAGATNCGGGGGGAGAAGAAGATGATGATGAAAATGACGAGCAGAAGGGACGGGAGAGTACGTATAGCCGGGGAATAGGAAAAAGAAGGATGCGGTCTGTGGGCCGGCGAGAGGGGAGGCAGCGAGAGAAGGAAAAAGGAACGAGAGATGGCGGTCAATATCGTTCTCGAAGCGCGTAAAGCTGTTTTGTACCGAACGAAACAAAAGGCACGGATATCATTGCGCCCGAGCTGTAATACAAGGGCTGCTCCTCGCGTTGGAGAACCGAGCCTCCTCCGTCGTTCCTCCTCCTCGTCCCTTCCTCGCGGGACGCCCCACCTCCGTCGTCCGCGACCGCCAAACCATTTCTCCGCCGCGCCGCGCGTCCGTACTTCTTCTTCTCCTTCATCTTTCGCCCCTCTTCGCTGTTCCTTTTTCTCGGAAGCGAAACCGTGGCGGTAAGGTAATTGTAGTGATTACACCTTCCTCTCCCTCCGACTGTCTATTCGCCGCGGTGTCTCTCTCTCACTCTCTCTCTCTCTCTTTCACCCCCTTCGCGCCGGCGAGAGCCATCGACGTTTCTTGCGCCGAGCCGCGTGTCTCTTTCGTCCCGGCGAATAAAGGGAAAAAAACAGGAAATATTCTATATAGGCTTGTAAATTCCCTGAGTGGTTCGCGCGTTCCGCTTCTTGCCTCGATCTTCTCCTCCTCCCCCCGCGAGGTTTCGCCTCGCGGAAAGGGAACAGCTAGGATAGATAGGAATCGCTTGGCCGGAATCGAACCTTCGTCAACCGGGTTTAAAGGGACGAATTTGAATAGCGCGTAACGCGAACGATCGGGAGGCGGTTCACCCCAACCGAGTCGGGTTTCGGTTTCGCGGGGCCCTCTCCTCTCGCGCAAGCACATGGACAGGAGATTCGCGAGACAGGGAGTACCGGCTACCGCTGGGATTTCAGCGGGGTGCTCTGCACGAGAACGAGCGCGCGAGGAGTTTTATCGAAAAAGGTGGCGGAGGAGAAGAAGAAAGAGGAGGAGGAGGAGGAGGAGGAGAGGGCTCGAGCGAAGGCGTTCGAGATGCCCGCGAAAGAGACGGCGCGGCTGCGCGCGGCGGCCAGCCCCTTGTGGTGTGTCCGTCAGCCCGGCTATATATCACGTGTAAACGACTCGGGTATTAGCATATCTGTATCTGTCCGGTGGTTGTCCCTGCCAACTCTACCGGGGTGAACGGTCTCCTCTACCCGCCTCCACCTCCGGGCCCCGCGGTCCCCCTCCCTCCCTTCGTCCGTTCGTTTCCGAACCCTTTCCACGGGTCGCTCCTCGCGTATACGTCTCAGATGGACCGAGCAGATTCTNAACGGTCTCCTCTACCCGCCTCCACCTCCGGGCCCCGCGGTCCCCCTCCCACCCTTCGTTCGTTCGTTTCCGAACCCTTTCCACGGGTCGCTCCTCGCGTATACGTCTCAGATGGACCGAGCAGATTCCGGGGACCGAACAGTCTCGAGTCCTCGCCGAGGAGAGGAGACGCGATGACGAGGACACGAAACGTGAAAACGCGTCGCGTCGTTCCCTTTGCCAGCCACCGAAAGGGAGGGACAGATAGCGGACGGGGGATCGGTATCAGTCCTCTTCTTCTCGAAACTTTAATTGGGAGGCTGCGACGACGACGACGACGACGACGACGACGCGCACGCGGTGTACGGCGCGTATTTGCGCGAGGGGAGGAAGGAAGAAGAGGTGCTCTCTCTCTTTCTTNTACGGCGCGTATTTGCGCGAGGGGAGGAAGGAAGAAGAGGTGCTCTCTCTTTCTCTCTACCTGCCCACCCCTTTACTCTTCTTCGACGTAACTTACGGCGGGCCGTGCTCGTTACGATCGCTACCAGGAACGAAATTCCCCGCGTTCCCGATCGCCGCCGAATTATTTGCCTATACGGGCAGCGACCGCGCCGCCGCCATTCGCCAAAGCACACCTTTCGTCCGGGGAAGATGGTATTTCGCTGAGAACAGGGAAAGGAGGGAAGAGCGAGTAACCGCAGTGGATGCGGACGAGACGAACGGGCGACCGACGGACGGGGGGGAAATAAGAAAAATGTCTCGATGAAGCGAAAGGCAGGCAGGCAGGAAGGAAGGAAGGAAGGAAGGAAGGAAGGAAGGAAGGGCGCGAGGGAGATCGAACGGCGAGGGATGAACGAGGAGGGGAAACGGAAAAGGGAGAGAGGAGCTGAGGCCGCGCCATCGTAATAGCGGCCGAATCATTTTGCCGGGGTATTTTTCAAAATGACTGGGCACCGTAAGAGCGGTATGCCGTGTTCTCTCGCGATTCGTCTGGGGCTTCACCGCTCCGAATTGCCCGCAGATGCGAGGGAAAGAGGCAGAGGAGGCGGGCAGAGAAAGAGGGCGAAGGTGGCAACGGAGAGGAGAGGAGAGGCGCGCAGCGAGGGCGCGGAATGCGCGCTAAAGAGCGAGCAGGAGGGCGCAGCGCGCGTACGTGTCACGGCCCCATCGCCAATGAGATAAAAGAGACGAAACTCGCGGGAAAGAGAGGATCGATGCGAGATTGAGAGCGCGAAAGAGGGAACGACGGGCTACCGCATGGGCCACCGGTAAGAAAGGAGCCCGGTAATTGCGTACGCCAACCGTTTCTACCGCGGGGATGAATATTTCGATCTCTCGCCCCGACTCATCCTCGGCCTGTTCCTCGAATCACCGGCACCGCCAGCATGACTCGGCTCGGAAACGGAGACGGTGTACCGCCGGATGAAACAATTCGTGCCACAGTGCCACTGAAACGCGTCGTTTTCCAAATCTCCACCCGTGGGCTATCGATCCGTCGATCCCGATCGCGAACCATATATATATATATGTATATCCCTTCCACGAAACGGGCCGATCGTCACGATCGCCGGCCGATATTATCCCCCGGAATGATCATCGCGCGTTCTCGTATTTCTTTGTCTCTACGAATCGGCCGATTCCTATCCATTCGTCTAGCCGGACAGACGGTATAATTTGGCCGGGTCGTGTCATTTTGAAACACGCCGCAATGCCAAACCTCCCACTTTCCATCGCGCGATCTACCTGGAAGGATACGTTCGATCGCCCCCCGTCCCCGTCCACCCCGTGCTCATTATAGTCCATCGTGTCTTTCTCCGTTGAAAAGCAACTGGTCATTTGCCAAATATTCGGAGCATTGCGTTACCTAGTGCGCTCGAAAGGTACAATCGGTCCGAGGCGAGAGCCCGAGGGCCCTCGCGAGCAAATTCGTACGCTTTGCTCGACACCCGTTCCCCCTCGCCCTCCTCTCTCTCTCTCTCTCTCTGTCTCTCTTGGTCCCTTTCGCTCCGAAGACATTCCTAGATTCGACCGAATTACCTCCGTTTCTTCTTATGGCCAACGGGAATGCCTGGTAAGGCTGTATTTTCTGAAACTCGGATAACTACGCCCCGGCCATTTGCCCGCATTCTTTTCAGCTCGATTCTAACGCACGCCAACGAGTGATACGCTCGGCTGTTCCGCTCGGTCCTGGAAAGAGAGCTTAATTAGAACGATCTCCCGCTTTGTTTCCGTGCGAACGCGAACGAAGATAACGCGCGCGTTCCTCGCGCGTTCAACGCGAGACGTAGGCGTCTCTGCTACCGGTATCGTCGTTACCGGTACACATAGCTGTGTACACCGCCGCCACTCTGCCCGGCGTCTCTCAGGCGTCTTGCCGTTCGGTAATTGCGGACGAGTCGCTAAACATGCAACGACATTCTCAAGCACGCGATCCGTCTCCGACGCTGGCTGCCTTCTACCTGGCAGATCGGCGAAACGAGCTCCGGTAGGAAGAAGGAGGACGGCCGCGGCAAACCAGATGAGGAGAAACGCGCTGGAACATCGTAAACTCGGCCGACAATCGTCTGCACGCACGATCCCGATGCATGCGTTCGGCTTAGCGCAACCGGCCTCGCTGTCCGCCAGTCGTTGAAATCTCCCGGTCGGGGAAATTCCTCTTGTTACCTCGCGATTATTTCGTAGAACATTCACCAATTTTCTATTATCTCTTCAAACTCGAGTCGTCCATTCGGTGTACAAGAAACGAATCGGATTCGAATATTCTTCCGGGATATTTTTACCGGCCTCGCTGTCCGCCAGTCGTTGAAATCTCCCGGCCGGGGAAATTCGTCTTGTTATCTAGCGATTATTTCGTAGAACATTCACCAATTTTCTATTATCTCTTCAAACTCGAGTCGTTCATCCGGCGGTAGAAGAAACGAATCGAACTCAAATATTCTTCCGGGATATTTTTACCGGCCTCACTGTCCGCCAGTCGTTGAAATCTCCCGGCCGGGGAAATTCCTCTTGTTACCTCGCGATTATTTCGTAGAACATTCACCAATTTTCTATTACCTCTTCAAACTCGAGTCGTCCGATCGCGTTAAGTCTCAGACATAAGAAACGAATCGGACTCGAATATTCTTCCGGGATATTTTTTACTGTCCCTCGGGGTGGGGCGAAGCCGGCCAGTGGAACGCATCGATCGAACGCAGGCGTAGAAACCCGTCACGCGACACGCGGACCCGGGATCCGAGGGAAGATTCGGCAGGAAGGTTGGGCGAATCGGGTGGGTCGCAGGGAGCCTCGGAGATGGCGAGTTCTTATTACGACGCGACCGTTCGTCGTCCAATTAGAGCCGTCTAATTGGAGGCTTGTGGAGGCGCGGGGATGACGGAAGTGGCGATAAGGCCGGGTGCAAGCCGTCACGGCGCGGCCGGCCATCCGGGCCTCCGAGGAGAGCGAGCGCGAGCTCGCCGAACGAGAGGAGAGAACCGGCGGGCCCCGGACTTCTGGCGCACGGTCGAACCGTGCCAGCCGTACACCAGTGACGTATCCGAACGAATGCGGCCCTCACAGAGCGAGCCGAGGCGCGAATATAAATCACGCCGCGTTATACCCGGCTCTCTTTCACGCATATATACCTACGCGTGTGCCACCGCACGCACACGTCCCTCCGGCCCTCGCGATCACGTTTCCTCTTCCTCGTCGCGCGCGTCCCCTTCGTTCTCTCCCCGCGCGGACTTTCCCATTTTCTCTTTGCCGTCCATTACCGACGATGTTTGTTAAGCACGTTTTCTTCACCTCCTCCGTCCCTCGCCCTCTTCGTTTATTGACTCGAAAAACGCGTTTCCTCCGTCGCTGTTCGCGTTCCAAGTGGGTTTACCAATTTGCACAATTTGCCGGCAGGCCTCGAGGTATACGTACGTACTTTCTTCTCCTCTCGCCGTCCCGTTTACCTATGCACTCGTCTATGCACGCATGCAGCCACGGTGCGCCTTTCGCAGGCGAGCGCAGACGCGGGCCTCCGCGATATTTGCTCTCCAGTGGACACAAAGGGTACCGGCTCGGTTTCCTTGTCACTCATCCGGCGGGGCCCGCGGGGGAGAAAGGGTCCGGATAGATACAAGGGCGAATCGATGGAACGAGAGATATACCGGTGTGTCCCATGTTTGGATACTCGGCGCATGAATAATTAAGAACGTTCGGTATCGTTAGCACCGGGGCAGGACTGGCCCCCGCGCGCGGGGAGGGCCTCGCGGTGAGCCAATAACGCGGCGCGTCAGGGATCACCGAGAGCAGATAGCTACGATTATAGCGGCGAGGCTCCGGTCGTAAACATTTGAAACGATACCAATAATTTTTGCGGAGTTTTAATCGCGGCCAGGAGTAAGATACAAGCGCGGTAATTAATTCTCGGCTCACTTTTACCGTGTACAACCGGCAATTTATATCTGTCTCCTGCAAGAAGCGGTTTAAATTTTCCTAGTCTATTATATCTGGCCTGCGAGGATCGTTCGAGCCACACACACCGGCCGGCGAAAAAATCCGCGGATCGGTCGTTTGTACGGTTTTAATTACGCCCGGTATAAATTCTCCGGCGCGCTTTGACGCGCGCCGGTGCACGCATGGTAACCTACGTGTACTGTATATATATATGCATGCATGTAAAAGGAACGAGACTGCGTGGAGCGTTTGTTCGCCGTCCATTACGCGATCGAGTGATGTATGGTGCGAAATGGCGTAGGCAGCTATCTATCGCGTTCGCTCGGCTGGCTGGGCCGGTGCCGAACCCCTGTCGATCGAGCACCTGTACGCGAATACTTAATTCCCCGGGTCTAATCAAGTCGAAACCAGAACAGGCCGGACTATCAGGGTTATGAGTCCTGTTTCCACTTGGAAAAATCATTCCTCCCTCCCCGAGTCGAAAGTTTAACTATAATCTGAATCTTCTAAACCTAAATGTACCTCAGGTTAGGTCTATTAGATCTAAAATGTAGAACTAGTATTTAGAGTTATCTCAGAACTTAATATTTGATATAAGTCTAATCAGAACCTAAGTCCTTACAAAAGTCTTAAATTCTATTTTAGGCCTTAAGAACCTTCAGTTCGTTCATGAAAGTAGTTAGAATTTAGTTGTCCAAGCAAGAAATGGCCCGAGACGAAAACTTAATTATAATTTGAATCTTCTAAGCCTAAATGTATCCCAGTTTAGGTCTATTAGATCTAAAAAGTAGAACTAGTAGAGTTATCTCAGAACTTAATATTTGATATAACTCTAATCAGTACCTTTATGTCCCTACAAAAGCCTTAAATTATATTTTAGGCCTTAAGAACCTTCAGTTCGTTCATGAAAGTAGTTATAATTTAGTTGTCCAAGCAAGAAATGGCCCGAGTCGAAAACTTAATTATAATTTGAATCTTCTAAACCTAAATGCATCCCAGTTTAGGTCTATTAGATCTAAAATGTAGAACTAGTAGAGTTATCTCAGAACTTAATATTTGATATAACTCTAATCAGAACCTCCATATCCTTCTGTTNAATGGCCCGAGTCGAAAACTTAATTATAATTTGAATCTTCTAAACCTAAATGCATCCCAGTTTAGGTCTATTAGATCTAAAATGTAGAACTAGTAGAGTTATCTCAGAACTTAATATTTGATATAACTCTAATCAGAACCTCCATATCCTTCTGTTGGACAAATAGGTTCAAACCATGATTATTTTTTCGACTCGGGTCGGTGATCTTTCAATTGCACGTGTAATTGAATCGCGTCTCTGCCTTCCTCTCTCTCTCCGCTTTCATGGGAGATTCGACTCTCGAGGAGTCGATTTTTCAGAAATCGCGATACGCGAGCTTCAGTAGGTCATCGATGGAAATACGTAAGAAAGCAGGAGAGAAAGTGCGAGATGGTAGAGGGGTTAAGACGTAGCCCGCGCGCTTATGTGCATTCCGGTTTGCCCGTGCACTTGAGATGCATAACTCCGGCCACGCCACGGCGACAGAAATGGAACTGACCGTTTTCACGACGCGTTAAGAAACAAACGGTTTATGTTAGAGCCGATATATAGTTGCGCAAAATAATTCTTGTCGCGATCGCCTTTCGATCCGGAATTTATCTCACGGGCGTGCGTCGGGCCGCATTCCCTAACCGCGGCCTCGCCCTTGTTCCAGCGAGAAAATTGCCGAATACCCGGTGGCAAATCATTTCCGAGGACGGCGAGAATTGTTTCCGAAAACTGTCTTCACGCCCGCTTTCTAATCCCGAATTCCAGACCGGCGCATAGCTTATTCGGGCTGTTCGCGCGTCGCGGAATTTATTTAGTCTTTCTTCCTCCTCTCGGAAACGAGCGATGGTTTTACGTATCCTTTCGGCCGCGATTCCACGGCCGATAGACGACGCGACGGGCCCGGCTCTTCACCACGGACGGACGAGCGTGCATCGCGCGCGAGGAGAGCCCGCGATGCGATGGTATCGCTAATTGCGGCTCGCTATCTCGAAAGCTTAAACGATGCTCGTGACTTACTCATAACCCCGAACGATTTCTATTCTCGTCGTTCGCGTCGCGTCTCGCAGGCTTCTGAACGGAGTTACGAGCGGCATCGGAACGCGGTTACCTTGAAATCGACGATGTGTTCATTCGCGCTCCTCAAAAGCTTCGCTCCTCTCGCGTCAATTTCGCACTAGGGTGAGTGTGCCAATTACTGCAGATGCCCCGAATACTGCGGATTTTTATTAAAATCATTAATTATGAATTTTTTAATCGCATTAGACGAAATAAAAGAAATTCTTTAATTATCTTGTTATTTGATAATAATAATTTAAACAAAATAAATAGCAATAATGAAATTTATAATTACTTTAAAACACTTCAGAGTCGAGTAGTTCACGAGAATATGAATTTTGCAATAATTTTGGTTGACGTCTGTCAAACACCTCTTTTAAAATTGCATTTGTTTTCAATAATATTAATACATAGTACGTTTTAATATTACAAACAATCAAAATATGCATTATTTAGTTAGAAAAATACGAAAGTATGTTAATTTAATGTGTATCTTTAATATATTAATGACGGCAGTATATTCCACACAGTATATTTCACGAACACCTATTACTGCGAACACGCGAACTGTAAAGCATAACCTTGTAAAGTAGGTTTAGTCGGTTCGAAGGCATATTTGATTGTTGGATTAAAGTGTTCAAGAAGTGCAATAAAAAAGAAAAAAAAAATTTAAATAACACTTATGTATTTCGTATAATATCTTATTAAAAAATATTTAATAAAAAGTGATGGAATTATTTCGATATCCTCAGTATTTGGCTCGCAGTAATTAGGGTTCCCGCAGTATTTGACTCGCAGTAATTGCCTCATACTCGCAGTAATACCTGTATTTCATGACCTTATAAAAATGATTTATTTAACTTAACGTATACGTCTTCTTGAGATATAATTGTTTTTTTAACACATTTATAACATAATAAAACTTGTTCAAAAAATAATTTAACTTGAATCTTGTATTCAAATAGCTGATTTTCGCGTTGAATGTTACCTTGCATAAAAATTCGCAGTAATTAGCACATTTACCCTATAAAGAACATAGCTTCTCCGAATCGGAGATTCTCACGAATAATTTCACGCGGGACGAGAGTCGAACGTGTACAGGGATCGCATTCGAATTTCCGATTTGCGCGCAAGGTGAAACGTGCGAGTGGGAGGACAGACGTAAAAAAAAAAAGAGGATGCCGGCTTTCTCCGGTGTGGCACGTCGTTGATACAGAAATTCTGTTACTGCCGGGGCCTTTTGCCGTGATTTCTGGGACGATACACCCGGCCGGTTGTCGTCGTGGATGGAACGAACGTGCACCGCACAGCGCGACGCGATCCTATCGGTAATTGCGACCGGCTGTACCAGCCGGGTATACAAGAGAGGCTGCGGAGACAGGAGAGGCGGGAGAAAGGGAGAAACTTCTCCGCCGCGAGAGAGAATTCGATTACCTAGCGATTTACGGCCGAGGGAAATTCGCCGGGGCCCGGTTCACGCGCCGATGGAAAGCGAAACGAAGGAGCAGGACAGCTACCTTCTTCCAGCGTCGAATTGCGTGCACGCGTGTGAAAGCCCGGGAACGCTGGGACACGAGGAGGAGGCAACGGTTCTATCGCAGGTGCAGTTTGACACGGGGAAACCGCGGTATGCTGATGCAATTAGCGGGGCTTACATCTATTCCGTACGCCTATCTGTGCGAGCGTAACCCCGCGAGAGAGTGGTACGACGCGTGTAACGATAAAGTAAAGCGACCATGCAAAAGGAGATGGAGAGAACGATAAGCGAGCGGAGAATGGGAAGAGTGGCCCCGGCGCGAGGGACGGAGGGGACCGACACCGGGAGGAGGAAAGAGAGAGAGAGAGAGAGAGAGAGACGGCGAGTGAATTGCGCCGTTTATTAATGTGTGCAAGCGGAGCGTGTCTGTCATGTAGGTTGGTAGGTAGGTTGGTAGGTGAGAGCAACGATGCCGATCGAAGCGAAGGAGGCCCCCGGTCAGGCTGCTGCTCCCGGTTGGTGTTGTTGCTGTCGGCGCGATCGCTGCCGTTGCAGTTGCCGCGGAACGGAAGGCCGCGTGTATGCGTGCCTTCGATTCGTTTTAATTAGAGCAAGTTCGTGTTTACACAAAGGTACGCCGGCGTATACGAGGGGGGAGGAGGGGCACCCGGGAAAAATCCGTAGGCGCGACCGCATTGAATCTGCCACGCCGTACTTTATTCGAGATATCCCGTCCCGCCGTCTCTCGTTCTCGCGTACACGCGCGCCTAATTATTTCAGAAATCCAGCCGTACACGTACACGTAGAGACGTGTGCGTGCCCGCCTCGTTATCTCCGCGGACGATGCATCCCTTCTTCCGCGCCGTTCGATCCTCGCTCGCGATCGACGACGAACAGGAAACGAGCCGTCAGTTTTTGTCAAACGCCACTCTCGTTTCCGATCGGTACCGCGAGAAATGAGTATCAAAATCGAGATCGGTCTAAGGATATGAAAGCGGAAAGCGCGTAATCGATCGATTAACGGTATCGAGGTCGAGGCAGCAGCCAGCCCGATAACTAATTGGCCGAGCGGCACGTACAGGGCCCCGAGAGATTCCGTCGGTGGCCGCGTTCGGTTCCGCAGATTAACTTCGCCCACGGTGCCGGGGCGCACAATGAGCGGGCCGATCGGTTAACGGTGTGTCGACAGGCGAACCGATTCGTCAACGAGATCGCCGGGTGACTGGGCGAAATCCGATTCGCCCGCGCCCCCTCCCCCTCGGCCCGGGNGTTTATTAATGTGTGCAAGCGGAGCGTGTCTGTCATGTAGGTTGGTAGGTAGGTTGGTAGGTGAGAGCAACGATGCCGATCGAAGCGAAGGAGGCCCCCGGTCAGGCTGCTGCTCCCGGTTGGTGTTGTTGCTGTCGGCGCGATCGCTGCCGTTGCAGTTGCCGCGGAACGGAAGGCCGCGTGTATGCGTGCCTTCGATTCGTTTTAATTAGAGCAAGTTCGTGTTTACACAAAGGTACGCCGGCGTATACGAGGGGGGAGGAGGGGCACCCGGGAAAAATCCGTAGGCGCGACCGCATTGAATCTGCCACGCCGTACTTTATTCGAGATATCCCGTCCCGCCGTCTCTCGTTCTCGCGTACACGCGCGCCTAATTATTTCAGAAATCCAGCCGTACACGTACACGTAGAGACGTGTGCGTGCCCGCCTCGTTATCTCCGCGGACGATGCATCCCTTCTTCCGCGCCGTTCGATCCTCGCTCGCGATCGACGACGAACAGGAAACGAGCCGTCAGTTTTTGTCAAACGCCACTCTCGTTTCCGATCGGTACCGCGAGAAATGAGTATCAAAATCGAGATCGGTCTAAGGATATGAAAGCGGAAAGCGCGTAATCGATCGATTAACGGTATCGAGGTCGAGGCAGCAGCCAGCCCGATAACTAATTGGCCGAGCGGCACGTACAGGGCCCCGAGAGATTCCGTCGGTGGCCGCGTTCGGTTCCGCAGATTAACTTCGCCCACGGTGCCGGGGCGCACAATGAGCGGGCCGATCGGTTAACGGTGTGTCGACAGGCGAACCGATTCGTCAACGAGATCGCCGGGTGACTGGGCGAAATCCGATTCGCCCGCGCCCCCTCCCCCTCGGCCCGGGCCCTTCTGTGTCGCGTTGCGTGCGCGGGCCCATAAACATTCGTCGGCGGGTATCCCCCGAAACCGAGAACACGAATTAAAATGCAACGCCGGTTTTTTGCCGGGACAAACGGCGATCGATCTTGCGATTAATGGAAACCGGGCAGCGTAACGAAAATTGGCGTGACCGGTAACCGAATCCCCCGTGCGCCGCCGCCCGGGTTTGATTATTAGTTACGCGGGACGCCGAGCGTATAATTAGCGCGGCGTGACCGTGCGAAATTTTCGCGAGCGAGAAAACCCGCTCGCGCGTTTGTTATTAGGCCGTGCGCGCGGGGTATATAACTGGTGATTTCTGGGATATTAATGGCAGCGCTCGTTCTCGTTACCCGCTGTACAATTTCTAATTACCGCGTTCCTCCGGACGCTGCGCCGAGATCTTATCGATCGGTATAACCGCGCGCGAGCGCGCGTCACGCCGCGGGGACGGTCCCGCGCGATAAGACCCGTCGAATTTTTCTCTAACAGGCCCGGACTTCTAACGCGCGTGTGTCGCGCGCGTATCGACGGGCTTCGGCCGTAAAACGGTGATGGAATAATTATCGACGCCATAACCTACCCGCGGCGATAACAATTATTATTACACCGGGACATCTGCATGACTCGGCGCTGCTCGAAACGTAAAGAGATTGTATACGCGCCGCGTTTTAATGGTCCGCGAGCATTAGCGCAGACCACTTACCCGCCCATAAAGACACCGGACATTACGTCGTCCCCCGACAATTTTATCGTCCTCGGGGAGAGAACCAACCTTTCCGCGCGAATCTCACCCGAACGCCAACAAACGCGTCGAACTGTTCGCCTATAAACAAACTCGTCTCCCGCTGATGATCTGGGTGTGAACGCGATCCTTCTCGGAAACTGGACGTCTCGCTCGTCTTCTTGTTTTCAAGTACACACCAATCTGCAATCATATTCTTTTAATTGACCTGGCAAGGAGCAGGCGTAGACTCGTTCCGATACCGGATACAGGTTTCATTCCGTTCGGTGCAGGTGTTGCCATAAAACATGCGCGCGAGACCGCCAATTTTCTTGGTTTATTCGCGAAATACTGGTTTGTCTATATTTTTCGTTGAATAAATTAAGCCGGCGGTCTCAGTCTCGACGGGGGAGTCGCGCCGACCAATGGTGCGACAGAGGAAACGGCACACGGAAGTCCCGGCCGCGAGAAGGGTAGGACCGGCGCAGCGAAAGGGTTAATTATCATCGATCATTCGCGGATCGTTCGCGGTAAGAGTGGAATTACGTTTGGAGGGGGTGGAGAACGGAACGAGTCCGCCGGTTCCGAGAAAGAGCATCATCGCGGTGAGGCGGTTTACAGGCAAAATCTAACGCCGGGCAATCGATCAATCGATTCTCTAGGCGTTGCGAGTTATTACGTGAAAAATCCGTGTAGCTCCGATAGGTTCTCGCCGCGGGAGGGTACGGACCCCCAGCGTACACCTCGCACAGCCCTTCGCTCCCCCCGGTTCACCGGTCTTTCCTCTTTCTTTCATCTTTCAGCCATCAGCAATCCCCATCTATCTCCTCTCGCAGCCGCACGTTGCCGACCATCATTCTAGGCCCGAGAGAGTCCTTCCACCCGTGATCCCCTCGGCTCTGTGTCTCTTTTTTCCCCCCCGCCTCTTTGACTCCCTTGACCTCCTACGAGCAGGCATCGCGATGTACCATCCAATCCACTTTATCTCTCGTCTTCCCTTCGAATCTCTCGCGCTTCTCCCCGCTTTCCAAATACCGTTCCGCCTCCCCCGGTTCCACCGATCGCTTAAATTAAATTACTTATCAATTTCACTTCCGCGAACCGGCGCCCGTTACTCTCTCCTACTCCCGATATCGTCCGATCTTCTGTTATCACGCTCGCGAATTCCTCGAGGATGTCCGCCGAAGGGGGTACGTACGCGAAGAGGCGCTGGCTGGGCGGAACCGGCAACCGCATGAAAACTCGAAGGCGATGCAACATGATTTATCTGTTGGTCGCGATTTTTACCGCCGTTAAAGGTTACGGCTAGGTTGGTTACTAAACCGTGTATTGTATACGCGCGTAGGCATACCTACGCTTAAACCGTGGCCGCTTAGCGCGATTATTTACGCGCATCCGCGTCCGTCCGGCTCGCAATTGATAGTAAATTCACGTCGGCCGGTATTTTATCGCCTGCGGTCTCCGAAACTGTGTCAAAAACCGCCTAACATCGTATTATACAGGGTGGATCGTTACATTTTGCCATCTAGATTTACGTAATTATTATTGCGCGCAGCAAACAATGTTGCAGATGAAATTGAATGGTTTAGTGGGACTCACACGATACCAAGAATATTTTTCTGTTTACGTCATTTTTTTTTGGAGATATGAAGGTCACCTTCATTTTTTTAAACGGAACCACCATTTTTTAAACACCTGCGATGATAGTCCTTTTCATTAGGAATTCAGTTAATATAATTGTTCAAGGTCATTCAAGGTTAAAATATGAAAGCAGAATACGTTTACCGCAAGTAAGACTTGTAGTAAACATGCTAAGGTCCTTCAATGTTAGTGAATGTTTTCAACAATTTCTAGTCGATTACTTCCCCCGTAAAAATTGTAACAATGGCCAATATTTTGGCAAAATATGAGCCAATCGCATATGCCACATATTGGACATATTCCACTAGAGCTATCATCGTAGGTGTTTAAAAAATGGTGGTTCCATTTAAAAAAATTAAGATCACCTTCACGTCTCTAAAAAAAAATGATACAAACACAAAAATATTCTTGGTATCGTGTGAACCCCACTGAACCATTCAGTTTCATCTGAATCATTGTTTGCTACGCGCAATAATAATGACGTAAATCTAGATGGCAAAATGTAGCGATCCACCCTGTATATTATTTTACACGTACTATTATTACGTATCCTTCGCGGGCGATCCTCCGAGGGAAAGTGTCCGCGTTCGTTTACAACGCATAAAATAGGCTTTTCTGATTTTCAAAAAAAACCCCTGCATGACGCTAAATCTTTCCGTTTTCCCGGGCAAAATTTTATGGATCTTATAGGTAAAAAGACGCGAGCCAGGGTGACGCCGCGCGGTCGATTATAAATTTTGTGGACGTAAAGCCGGGGCCCGGTATCATCGTAAATTTCCGTCGCGTCGAACGCCAGGATTCAATGTAGCCGCATTAGGTATGCAGCCGCGGACCGGCGTATACCGTAACTCATGGCTATTGTTATTATCGGCGCTCACGATCGGCTATTAACGCTTCCACCGCTCCTGGTCACCGCGGCCGTCTCGTGCTCGTCCGATTCGCGGGGAAAAATCGTCGTCCGATTATCCGGACAACGTGTAACCTCGTCGGGCCGTCGTGTACGTCCGCGGACGTACGAGCAATCACCGATTTCGTACAAATTGTTCGTCGTACAGTCGATCGGACAGTATAATGGAATTCGCGCGACGCGTAAGAACGTCGGGAGCGCGCGTCGCGTAAATCTTGTGTGTTTCGCAGTCTAGTTATAATCGGGGAATCTTTTCGAAGAAGTTTCGTAATTGCTTGGTTCGCGGTTTGCATGGAGCGTGTGCGTACGGAGAGGAGAAAGAGAGAGTGAAGTGCAGGCCGGCTCGTAAAGCAGCAAGGGAACCGTGGCGATGCATTCGGTTTGCTAGGTTTCAGCGTACCGTGTAACCGGCCGTTTAGCGGCCGCTTAGCGATCCGATTCTACCGATTAGAGGAAAAACGTTGCGTAAACGCGAACCGGCAGCGTTTGTTTCGTGCCGGTAGCCGAGCCGCGCGCGCGCCCGTCTATGTATTATGTTCGACCGTTTGTCCCAATAGCCATTTTCCAACGTATTTACCACCGCCGCTGATAACCGGTAATTCTATCTCGGTAATTACCCACCAGTAGAACAAACTGTGAGGAAACCGACTGTGTACTTACAGCGTCGAACAATGATCCCTGCCCCGAGTAGTATTAATTTCCCCTAAGAGGACAGGATTAAAAAATGGTAATAAGTCTGTGTCTGGGTTTTTCGATGTGAGATCGAGAATTGATGTTGTCGAGGATTTTTAGATCATGTTTCGAAGTGAAAATGAATGTAGTATTCAAGGTACAATGAGAGAATGGTGGTCTGACGATTAGCAAAAATTGAAATATAGGTTCAAAAAAATGCTTTCTTTGAGTAATAAATACGTACAAAAATAATTCTGAGTAAAAAATCCTTCTGTATTTATTACAAATCTATATAATAATTTCTACACAGTAATAATAATTACTATCCACAGTTACTAATTTTTACTATCCTTGGTTAGTAATTTCTAATATTCAGTTTCTACATTTTCCTTATATTACTTTCCTTTATATTACTACACGCGATTTATATTATTTCATATATAGATTAACGATTTTATTATATAATTCGGTAATTTCCTTTAAGTTCGATAAGTAAAAATTATACTAAGTATACAGACGAACTTTTCCTTAAAGTTTAGCAGTCATTAATTAAATCCAAACATGTTTCAAGATTACTATTCAAATACAGTAATTTTTACTTAAATATACAATAAATATTGCTAAAATTTTGTGGCTTCGTGTTTCTCAACGTAGAAGAAAATCTGTGTCTTGTCTTTGAATGCTCGATCTTGCATCGATGCTGTTAACGATTTTTAGATAACGTTCCAAAGTGAAAATAAATACAGTATTCGAAGTAGGAAAAATATTGTAGCTCTAGTTGTTAGTTAAAATTGTTTTCATTTCAAAACGTCATAATTATATAAAAATCTAGCAGCATCAAAAACTGGTAAGTCATAGATTTATTACTGTTTTGATCCACAAGCCGTACGTTTCTGAATTGCTTTTATTCTGCGATATTCTCGCTCGCTGTGTGGTAGATAAAAGGAAAAAATGAACTCGGCAGTCTCTGAGAATTGACACGTTTCGGGTATCTCGGATGATTCCGGTCCCGGCGACGACGATGCAGTCGAATCTTTCATTAGACGCGATCGATCGTACGGCGGGGAGGGCATCGTTGCATGCACGCAAGTAGGATGCTCGGCAAAAACCGTTGGTTGCACGCGTGCAAAGTGTTTCGCGGCCGCAGGGCAATGCGGAGATTCCAGATTCTCGACACCACTTATCTTCCACGTAACTTTCTACCAGTGGAGCAGATGAGAGGCACCGATAAAAACGCATGAAATATATCGACAGCATTTTATACCGGCGTCCACCGACGATCAAGTTATTAATAATCTTTTCGCATTTAGCTACCGTATCCACGGCTCACCGTATAATGCTCTTCTCGGCTACTATCTGCCCTCGCTTTCTTCCTCCTCTCGACTCATTCTTTTTTTTCTGGGGATCGTCGGAAAGAAATATTCTCTCTATTCATATGCAGATTCTTAATTCATCGGCGTTTAGTTTTTGTATCATTCTCCCCGGACTGTCGCCTATTAGTAACAGTTGTTCTTCAAGCTTCATCTCCACGGATCTCAAGTCGTAACGAGAAAAAAATGCCTGGAATGTAATTAATTGAAAATTGACTGACGCGGGAGTACACGTGAAAGCAGGAGCGCGCGGTGAAATTGCTTTTTCATTTTCTCACTTTTCGTACGCTCTCTCTCTCTCTCTCTCTCTCCCTCCGCGGTCTGACTGATGTTAATGAAACCGCAATTAGTTTGAATAGGAACAGTTAGCTGGAAGATGAAAGTCCCGGGCATTTTTCATTGTGCGACGCCAATGCGGCGTTGACTATTCAACCAGACAGCCCGTTTATATGAGACGGTAAAAACCTCCTACCGTATACGCACGGCTGAGAGCTGGTTTCAATCGCCGCCGGCTATACGAAGATTCCAGATTCTCGTCATCGTCCGTCATTCCAGGGTAACTTTGCCCGGGATAAATCGGCTCACGCGATGAAAGTGTAACGCGATAATTACGGTAAATATGTATGTCGGCCGCGTACGTTCCGATATCTGCCGCCGTTTTCCACGGAAATCATTGCCGACGACGCGGTACCGTTTCTTCGCGCCGAAAGTGTTCTCCAGGAAACGATCGTCGAGGATTCGTTTCCGTCGTCCGCGGGAAGAGCCGCGTGTTTATCTTCGGACGTGTCGAACCGATCGTTAATAGGAATTATTCAAATTTTCAATCGGTTTTTTCGCTGGACGCCGTATTTACTCGACTTAACGGGGCCCCCGCGCGCTTTGGGGTGGGCCTTATTGGACGGACGCGGCGCGGCGGCGGCGGCGTCTGCGTGCAACGTGGCGTTCGGCCGCCGCCCGGGGCGTTTTCAGTATGACGGATTCCCAACGCCATTCATCTTTCGTGCGATCTTGTTGCCCGGAGAAACGACCGATCCACGGACCGTCTCTCTCTCCGCTTTGAAACGGTGAACGCGCCCGAGCCACCTGCGCCCCGCCAAATAGAAGCCCGCGCCCCGACGAATCGTCCCTTTCACGCGTCTCCCTCCTTCCTTTCTTCGCAAATAGAATCACAGACGTAACTCGTTTATCGGGGCGAGCGGGAGGACGAGCGTTCGATAAGCGCGGGGCTGATTTCGTTAGCGAGGAGATTAGAAGGGCGGGCCGGGGCCCGAGCGAAGAAAAATTGAAGGAGGTACAGGATGAGTTCCGTTCCCGGCGCGGAGAAAATAATTTGCGGGTGTCCGGTGTTTGCGGTCTCGAAGAGAGAGAGAGAGAGAGGGAGGATGGGTAGAGGCCAGTCGGGGACCGGGGGAAGGGGAGGATGTTGCGGTTGATGGTCGTAGATGAGAAAACGGAGTGGTAGATGGGACGGGGAACGAAAAAGAACGGAGCCAGGCCAGTGTGGACTTTATTAACTCCGGGCGAAGCGCGCGCGCGCGGTTACACGATGCCCTGCAAATGCGATTGCTCGTAAATCGAGACAGTTTTTCGAGCCGGCTGATCCCGTCACGGATACCTACGAAAACGTTGACTTTTCGAAGCGATTCTCTTCTCTCTCTCTCTCTTTCTCTTTCTATCCTCGGGAGTCCCGTTAGCGGCTTCTCCGCGAGATAGGATCGCTGCCCTTTCTTTCTTTCTTTCATTCTTTGCAACGTTCGCTTCTTGGATTTCCGGGCACGAAGCACGAGGTTACACGAGAGTCCGGGACGAATTATTAACTGCGTCCGTCCGTCAGGGCGCCGGGCAGTTTTCTTAGAGTCCTCGCGAGGATCAGAGAGACGTCCGAGTCGAAAATTTAACTATCATTTGAAACTTCTAAACCTAAATGTACCCCAGTTTAGGTCTATTAGATCTAAAAAGTAGAACTGGTAGAGTTATCTCAGACCTTCCGGTCCAAATCTTCACGTACCCGGATTTAAATATTCCCCCGATTTAATTTGTGATTAGAGATACGTTTAGCAGCTCGGCGTGCATATGTAATTCGATTAGGCGGAACGACGCGAGGACGGCACGTATTCTCGGGCACGAAGCGACGCGGCGGCGGCGCGCGGCATTCGCATGCAAAACGTAGTAAATAGTCGTGCAAACAACGCGGCAGGGAAATAATAGCGTTAGCGTAGATGGTAGCAGAAAGGGGCTCGTGCGAGCATCGGTTGTGTTGGATCGTACAAGAAACGCATTCCAGCATAAAACACGCTATGGGCCTCGCAGATAATTATCTGTGTCCGAGAGAGAGAGAGAGGGAGAGAGAGAGAGAAAGAGAGAGAGAGAGAGGGAGAGAGACGGAAGGCACGACCGGTACTCCCCCGGAACCTTGGTGGCTCGGACGCACGCGGAACCCTGGTAAATCCTGAATCTCGTAAATGCATAAATAAGCTCTGCGCGCGTGACGCCGGTTGATCTGTCTTCGCGATCCTCCTTCTTCGTAGCCAGTTAATCGTCCTTCGATTCTTTTCGCCGTGTCCCGTCTCCGGTGCCGTGGTAGCCCGCTGAGCGTTGAAACCTCGAGCACAAATTCGAGTTATTCCACGATTTCCATTTTTCTCGTCCGGCCCCCCCCGAGTTTTATCTCGCGGACGGACGTTCCGCGGCGCGATTTTCATATGTGACAGCAGCAGGGTCAAGTGTCCCGCGTTCGTTCGGTTTAACGAGCGGAAGAAAGGAAGTGTAGCGGTATCTCGGGTCTCGGAAAGTAACAGGCACACTCGTTACGCGAATCGGGTTTCTCCTGTTTTGGACGTTCCTAGCGTCGTCTCCTCTCGAGAGGAGAGACGCGTTAACCGCGCGGCGTCAACCGTTTCCCCGGCGAGGGTGACGAACGGGTGACGTGTTCCCTCGACGAGATCTCCTCCTCCCAGCGAGAGGGCCGGCGCGGCGGCGGCGTCCTCCGAGCGCGCGTTGCGTCGACACCGGGGATCGGTTCGATTGATTTCGAAAGACGGCGAGGAAATTGACGCACCGCTGGGAACCCAGACCGTTCGCCTCTCTCTCTCTCTCTCTCTCCTCTCCGGGCCCTCGAATCGAATCGGCTCGAGTCGAATCGCGTATTACCCGCCGGAATGCGCCCAGTCATACTAGTCGTTTCGAATCTATTCGAGCCAACAACAACGCACGATAACGAATATAAACGCGTCCGTGAAATCTTCCGTTGTCCGGACGAGGATGCTGGAACGATCGACGTTTTCGAGCCACGTATAGGTCGATAACCCGTTCGTTTAAACGATACGTAACCATTGTCAGTATGGAAATACTTTCGAGATCGTCGATATCGAACTATACGAGAGGAATCGATTTGACTATAAATTAAAGTTGATTTTCGGAATTGTATAATGATTGCGTAATAATTTAATAATTATCCAAATGATCTGTTATTCTTGGACGAAAAGCACAACTAGACTTCTTAACTGTACGTTGTAAAATGTTTGATTCGTTTAAACGATAAGTGATCATTGTCAGTATGGAAATATTTTCGAGATCGTCGATATCGAACTATACGAGAGAAATCGATTCGACTATAAATTAAAGTTGATTTTCGGAATCGTATAATGATTGCGTAATTATTTAATAATTATCAAAACGATGTGTTATTCTTGGACGAAAACCTCAACTAGACTTCTTAACTGTACGTTGTAAAATGTTTCATTCGTTTAAACGATAAGTGACCATTGTCAGTATGGAAATACTTTCGAGATCGTCGATATCGAACTATACGAGAGAAATCGATTTAACTATAAATTAAAGTTGATTTTCGGAATCGTATAATGATTGCGTAATAATTTAATAATTATCCAAATGATCTGTTATTCTTGGACGAAAAGCACAACTAGACTTTTTAACTGTATGTTATAAAATGTTTGATTCTGTTAAAACGTGGGCGAGTGTGTCCCGTTTCTGATTATTTTCAATCATTATTGTAGATTAACACTTGATAAGGGCTTGCAAATGAGCCGAAACGTTGTACTTTACAATTACCTTACGGAAACAAACTGACTCTAGTTGAGGTTTTCGTCCAAGAATAACAGATCGTGTTGATAATTATTAAACATTTTATCATTGGACGTTAAAATTCAAATAAATTGCGTAATAATGTTCGAAGCGCGTTAGGAAGTAGCGGTGTTGTGCGTTCGGGGACGTAACCCGTTGAGCATTGGCAAGGATCAAAGGAGAAGAATAGGTATACGGAGTGACCGTTCGGGTGGTCCCGATGCCGGTCCTCCGGGCTCTTCACCGACGACGGTGCACCGGCACAAACACTGCCCCCGATCCCGCGCCCGTCTACGTACGTACGTCCGTACGTACACCAATACGTGCGGTTCTCCATACACGCACGCCCGCTTTCGTATCTCGCTCTCTCAATCCGTGCCCTTTTCTCTTCTCCCGTTCCACCCTCGCAGACACGATCCTTCTCGGTATCTTCGTTCCACCCGCCCCCCCGGCCGTCCCCCGCCTTTAAAGACTCGCAGCTCACTTAATGTCAAAAACATTGCGATTTTATCACCCTTTTCAATTAACTTAACAATATGCCAGATACACAACGAGAGATAGCCAATGGTTTCGCAGCGGTAACGGTGCCCGGGACGGGGCCCCGCGGCCCGCCAAAGTTTTGTCCGCGTACGTTCAATTTCCAACGGGCGGGAGACGAAAGGAGAAAGAGAGAGAGAGAGAGAGAAGGGAACGGCGACAGGACAACGGAAGGGACCGGGAGATGTTGCATACACGGATCGGCCGAGTGACGACGCCTCGGAACGAGTTTACTTTTCGGCACGCGTAATTCCGATCGCAATATTGTAACCATTATACCGACACGATCGTACGGCACGTGCCACGGTTCCGGCTTTATTATTCTCCCTTCTCTCTCTCTCTCTCTCTCTCTCTCTCGTCTCGTCTCGGATAGCGGCGCGAACGACAGTCGGTTCGAATTAAGGTTTTACTACTTGGCCTTATCTGGCTCGCACCTAATCGAGGAACGATCGATCGTGTGACGCAACGTTCCCGGTGTTACAGTGTTACAAAGCGCGCTGCGTTACCCCTTGTAGAGAGAATCGAAACGCCTCTCCCGTGTACCCGATAACCGCGGCGTCATTGTCGCTTTCACGCGGCGGCGGCGGCCGCGTCCGGTGGAAACACACACGCGCGGAAAATATTCGAGCCGGCGCGCATAGAGGGAAATTACGCGGAATGCGACTCGAAATTAAGTATCGGCCGCTTAATTACGTACGAATTCCAGGAAGAGACCGTTACTCGTATACGCGGCGCGAGGAGTGGCTGCGTGCCGTTCCCGCGCGAGCGCAGCTATGCGACGCGCGCGAAATAAGCGCACCGGGTAATTGAACGGCTCCTGATCGCATTCTAGTTTCCCAGAACGAAATTAAGAGCAGGAGACGAGCGATAAGTAGTCCAGTCGCGGAACAACGTCGACGATTAAATCTGCCTTTCCGAGCGTACACAGAATTAAATCTGTGATAAATATGTCGCTTACAGGCGTATGAATGTTAATCGGGAATCGATCGGACGAATCGAATAAGCCGGTCGATAGGAAATCGTCGTCGATTATTGGAAATTGCGATCGGAAACCGGTGGAACGTTCGACGGCAGCCGATTAGGTGCATCCACTTGTTAGACAATTTCCCGTCTGCCTCTGAATA